>OMNV01001647.1:82197-100024 GCA_900303265.1 Brotula barbata
GTTCTCTGCACACTATTCCTCTGTGATACAGCGAAACAAGAGTGAAGCGTTGTCAGCACTCACTGTAAGTTGAAATGATGACTGGAGGTATTTTGGAGCGTTGTTGCTCTCAGGTTTTCTATGCATTTATGTTGGTTTGTTTGATTGAGAAAATGAAAAGCTGCTCTGCTATAAGAGCTTGAAGGTTTACAGTCTTTTTCAAGCCTTTGTGGTGCAAATGTGGCCTAATCTGCTGTAGAGCCCAGGGACCTCTCTATTTATTTTTTGAGTTGATTTGTATCATAAAAACGGAATATTCATTTTCTTTGATTTTACCCGGTCCTGCCTTATTTTGGTAATAACTAGCAAATACATAAATATATTGTAATTAGGATTTGACCTGCAATTATGATAAATATCCAAGCTAGCAAGCTAAAATCTAAACTCTTTTTGATGTGCATATGGACACTGAAATGGACACTGAAATGGACACTGATACGGACAATGATGACAGTGAAGGACAAACTACAACAAACAAATCTGCACAACAGCACATTGGTTTGTTCCTGCAGAGCTCCATGGCTTACACTGCATGACCCAGCCACGATATAAAACTAGAAATATAAAAAAAAACAAAAAACATAACCAATTAGAGCCTTGCGTTTATGCACAGAAAACTGCAACTCACAATAGAGTAGGATATATTCAAATAAACCACATTTTAGTACAAAGTACTTTTGCAGCTCTAGTCCAGCAAAACTTAGTTTCGATAGAAACTCCCATAGTGGAAGAGGAAATGCACAGGGCAACACACGTGAACAACACAAGTTCCCCAGAGACAATTTACACCCCTGTCCTATTTCACAGCACCGATGTCTCCAAAAAGCAACACATTTTTGGCTACCCTACTTCTCCTGCTATGCGATACTGCATCTTCATCTTTTTCACAGTGCATGAACAGAAACTCATTTTTTTGAGGGAGAAAAATATCCAGATCTCTAAAACCTATTGCCTGGGAAGATTGGCTCTTGGGATGATGAATGAAGTGGGGAAGAAAAAAAAAAACCCCACAAAAGACAGAGAAGTGCTGCAGATGTACTTTATAAGATACAGATTCCAGGCGTGTAGTTAATACGGCATGCTGTGGTGGAGGCTCCGATTAAAACTGGGGGGGAAAAAACAACACATTTGATTTAATGGTGGTTGTTTGTTTTCTTTTTTCGCAGGTTTGTTCCACTCAGCTGGGGCTTTTGCTTCTTGCTTTAACGTAAGAGCAAGTGCAACATTCTGTTGCAAGGTCATAAATATTTATTTTTAAGTTGACTTTTCAGTCTTAGTCTGTAAATTGTTTATTGAGGTCAAAAATAGAATTCATGCTGCGGCAGAAGTGCACTGTTTTTACAATACGGCCAGGATATTTGTGTCGTGCGAGGGTACAGATAAGCTCTCCAACATATCAGGGCTCCGCAGTCACACACACACACACAAGCATAACACACAGACATTGCAAACAGGATAACCTCACATGTGTGAAATCCCTTTGCGATGGTCGGTCACACTGCCTGATGTGAGAATAATACCTCAATAATTGTTTTTCCCTTCCTCCATGCAAGTAAATTTACAGGAAGTCATAAGCTACAGCCGCTGGTTTCTGTATATGATGCAGCCATAGATATTAATGTTTTGCGAGACCAAATTTTATTTTAATGCATTTTTTGGTTTAGGAGTCATTACAAATACACACGCTGTTGGTTTGCCAAACAAAAATAGCGCTGAAGCCTCTGTAGTGCAAAATAACAACAATACGGACACCAGCTGTCTGTAAGAATAATTCTCTGACACGGCTGACGCCTCGGTGAAAAATTTAATAAGAACACTGACAAAGGATGCGTTTACCTTGTTTTCAGTGTGATGTCAAGTGATAAATATGAAGTGTTATCAGTGTGGGGAGAGGCCGCAAAATTTCATCTGTGTGAGACAGAATGTGAGACTGCAGTCTATCAAGCTACGGTATCATTTCTATTCTTCTATTCTTTGAGATAGTTTGCTCTTCTCCCCTACACCATCCAGAGGGCACCATACAGTGCCAGATATAGTCTGACGGACACAAAGAGAGAACGTGTGAGAGAGGCGTGACAAAAAGAGATGGTGGGAGAGTGTATGAGAGCTTCTTTTCCATTTGTAGCACTAATCAAACGTTCTATGGTGCTGATACAGACTCAAATCGCTCTCTCGGCTAGCGTATTACTAAGCTGTTGATTTACTATATATAAGCACACACACGCTATTCCACCGAGATGCTCTGCCAAAAAAACACTTGACAGACTGTACTAAAAGTCTGGGCAGACGATTTGCAAAATGCAACACTTGGGCTTGACTGTTTTGATGTTATAATACAAAATTGTTGACTTTTCTCTGCCATTTTCTGGCAGGCTACAAACGGCACTGACACCATGATGACCATAGCTAAATGGATTTGTGGAAGATGGCCCTCAACTGACCCCCATAATGACTATAAAATACTGCATCTGCATCAAGCTTGGAGAGAAACCAATGCCAAAATGACCGTTTCACACTGTGCTATACAGACGAATCCCTGCTCTCCGTCATATCCATCTCACAGACGTCTGTTAGTGGATGTCAGCATATCTGAGGGACGTACTGAACTCACAATAACTTCAATGAAGTGAAGGCTCTATATTATTTCCATATTATTTTTAAATGCCTTTATATACTATTTATATATATATTCTTATATATATATATATTCTTTATTTTGATTTGCCAGACAACAGTGGCCTTGTGTTTACTGTAACACAGAATTTTATGCCCATAAGAAGGAAGATAATTAGGCAAATTCGCTTTTCAGAAGAGTACGGAATACCTAAATCAGGTGTCATCCTGTAAGTGTTTGTAGTGTCTGACTGAGGCAGTGATTCTTCCTCCAGTTGCCATCGTGTGTGCATCATGCCAAAACTTCAAAGGCGTGACTCTCTGAAATTAAAAATACTTTTTTCATAAGGACAAGTGGATCTGCCCTGGGATTCGTGAAGAGACACACTGACAGCAGGAAGTTGCAGCTGAAGAGTTACATTATGCACAACATGGTGCACGAGCTTTCTTTTTAAAAAGCTATTTCATAACATGCTTCATCGTATCTTGAATATATCGGATGCGATGGCAGTAAACAGAAATAGATTTGATTTCTATTTGCAGAGGATACCGAGTTACAGCCTGCATCACACATTTGGCAATAGAGACTCATAGTTGTGTGTTGTATGTGTTTTGCAATTTCAAAGCTATGTGTTGTACAACTTTAAAAAAAAAAAAAAGAAAAGAAAAGGTAAAGGTAAGAAATATAAAGACCTGCACTCAAAAGTACAGACAGTGAGAATGGAAGCCCTCAGAGGCAGTTTTAAAAATCTCAATTTTTTGGAAAAAGGTCAACTATTTCACAGTCCAGGGGGGAGAAAAGAAAAGACATGATTGGCCCTACATTTTAGCTGTGAGTGTAAAGTGGACAAATGTAATTGTGCACAAGATCAAAGGGGCCTGACGGTGGAACAAGAGCGGAATAAAATGAAAGTCCAGGTCCTTGACTTGTGGAAAAAGGTGCTGAGAGAGAAGAAAAGTTTCAAACTCTGGAAGTGCTTTCACATGATGTGACATCATCACCTCACTGCCTGCACTCTTTGAGCCATGTCCTTGTTGCCATAGCAACATGCATCATCAAGACATGCTCGGAGTAGTTCCTATTTTGCAGTGATGGAGTTGAGGCACTTTGCTCTTGTTTTATTCCAAAGAAGGAAGTGCAAAATTCTCGTCTAGTCCAAACTCAGCTGTCTTGACCTTTTCTCGAACTTCATAAAATGCACTTCCTCCATACAGTAAGCAGACAACGCTTCATGACAAACGTACATATGCCTGCGACATTAAGCGGGCAGGTTGCTCGATGAAAACTACCCGTTGTACAGTCCTCTCCTCGTGACTGCCTCTCTATCCCTGGGCTCAACAATTAAGCACAGATAGATCTGTTCAGGGAAACCAAGCCTCAGGCAGTGGTCTGCAACAGCACACACACACACACACACAGACCTCTTTATTTTTATTTATATTACATGCTGAGTCTACACTCCCTGTCCATCTGCTGCTTTTTATTGACAGTAACGGTGCTGCATCCTCTCAGCGTCCCCGTTGTCTTTTTAAGTCTCCCCCACAATTAAGTAAACGCTGTAATTGAGATATTGGTATTCGAGTTGTTAGTATAGGAAACTGTATCGTGGACATTACGGTGCAGACACTGTGTGGGTTTGCGGCACGTGTAATTGTGTGCATTTTCTTCCAGAGTCAGCCAGTCTCCCCCCTCGGCATAGCTGCTTTAGCACAATCCTCTTCACTAAAGCCAAAGCCTGGGGCAGGCTCTGGAGCGACTTCCAAAACAGATACACTTTAGCTTTTCTTTCGCCGTGCTTTTCCATGCTGAGTCTACATTCTCCAGCGCTCTGTCTGCTTCTGTATTTGAAATTGCTCAGTTGCCTCCCTGACTATATCTAACATTGTCACTATACATCATCTCTTCCTCCCTGCTGAGCCTTTGGGATTTGATATCTTCTCTCTCCCAGCTCGTTCTCTCAAATATATCACCGCAAAGTTGGTTTTACCTGAATAATCTTTACGCAGAAATACCATACCTTACCCAGTAATGTAAAGTCTGTAAGAACATCATCAAATACTCTGCTCTAGATTGTGTGTGTGCACTTAATATGTGCTGCTGCAGTTCCCTAACTAGTTGAACTGGAATCTTTAAATACAGGTTGTCCCCATGGGTCAGCCATTGGACTGACTGTCAATCTGTCCACGATGTACCCAGCTTCCACCCTGTGTCCATCTGAGACAGGCTCCATGCAGCTCCCTGCAAGAACTGCATATGGAAAGCTGGTATAGAAAATGGATGGATGGATGGATAAATAAGGAGGTATGACTGGCTGGTGCCTTCTCGTTCCGTTCGGTGGATAAAAAGCAGAACAGGAAGGAAGTCGGGGGTCTGGCATGTTTTGGTTATCTGTTATTCATGAGAGAAGGAATGACAAGGACGAACTTCAGGAAGATGAAGATGAATGTTTTAAAGGAAATAGTATGAATTGGTTTTTTTTGCTTCGACAACAGAAGCCACATGGTTCAGTGAAGTATTGAAATGATCCATCCCCGAGGCGTAAACCAGATTCCGACTCCTTGGACATGCTTACATTCTGACGTGTCCACCTATACTTCGTCTGCATTCACACATACTATACATGCCATAGAAAGTCAAGCTGCCATCATGACAAACAGTGTGTGTGCGTGCGCGCGCACGTTCCCTGCCTCCCGCTGCTATCCAGTAATGGAGAACATGTGGTAATAACAGTGATCTATCACAGTGATTGCTTGGCACTGCCAACCACAGTGAGAGCAGAAGCTGCAGCAGCATGGGCCAGAAGAGCTGACAGAGGGTAGAACAAGAGAGCAAAACAAGGAGAAGGTCTTCCACTTCCACCTCTTTCTCTAAACTTCACAAAACACAGGATATATTTATATATATACATATAAAGAGTAATACCAAATTGCTGTATATGTTCCTGTCCTCCATGTAGATCACTTTGAATAAATCTTGTCTGTTTATTTGGCAGCATCCCTGAAACTGATCAGTTGTGCTTCATTACTGTAGCTTTACCGCGTGATAATTTATGGAAGTTGGATGCACTGATGAAAGCAGCAAACAAGGTCAAGGAATGTTCCGTTTAGTCAGGAGCAAAACTAATGTTTGCATAAATACAATGACGCAGCACGGACAGCTCCTGTTATTGAAAACAAACGACCTCTCAGTACAAAACGCTCGTTCATCCGGCGTTCTCTCGGCCTCCTCGCAGAATTAGCACAACAAAGGGGGGAAAATGATGAAAGAATGGATTCAATCACACTTAATGGGCGTTAAAGTTTTTTTTTCCTCTATCTGAACTTTTCATATTCCTTCCTCACCGCCTCTCTCTTTTCTCACCTTCTGTCTCACCTGTCGTTTTAGCATTGAAATCGTTCTTTTTTTCCCCTTTCTTCATCTCCCTGTCAACCGTTTCCTGCTCTCACAGTCCCTCGGCCTCTCATGCAGCCTGTCGTCACTTCACTTGGACACATCAACTCTTTGTCACCTGTTGTATCACTCGTGTTCCTTTTTATACGATCTGCCTCTCTGTCTGATGCTCATCTTCCTCTCTGTGCACACTGTTAACCAAACCCCATGCATTATAACATCCAGAGAGGAAGATGTCCTCCGGTCAAGATGAAAAATCTTTTGCACTTTTGCAGCTATAAACTTTGTTTAATTTATTTCATTTTATAAAGGAAGCAATTATTGATTCCAATAATGATAAATGAGACATTTCATTTGTTAGCGGGCGGACATTCACACTAGCTGCAACAACTGATCCACCGAGGCCGTTTAAAGACTTTTGTGTAAAATTACACTCTATTTAAATATCAATATTATGCATCTTAATTTCCCAACCAAAGTGCAGTGGACTAAAGATTTGGGGATTCATTATTTACAACGATCTTACTAATGAACAAGAATCTCTTTAAACAAGCCGTGTGGGCCCGAGTGCCTCTTATCTGGGATGCATACTAACAGTTAGCTGAAACTTTTACAGACCTGCCAGCGCCAATCCAGCTCCATTAGGCTCTGTGTAAATCTGAGGGAGTCGAGGCCACAGGGAGAAATATTGGCCAGAAAACTTTCATTTACATAATAGCAAGCTGGTCAAATTACCACACAATAAGACGAGTTGCACGGAATCTCTCAGAAGAAAACGCTGCGGTGTCAAGACTAAATTCTGGTGATGTATACAGTCAGAATGCTGATAAACTCCCTCGGTGTTCTGCATCTATCAGCGTCCTGTGGCCCGGTTATCGTTCTGGTCTTGTCTCATCTCCCTCTTGGCTCCCAAAAGGTGGAACGACCTTCCCACTCCAGAAGGAAATGCGCAGTCACTGCCTATTCTGTCACAGAGACTCCTATCTCATCTTTTTCAAGAACACCCTCGTATCACCTCCACCACAAAGAAATATCTCCTCAAAATAAACTCAGAGGGGGCACAAGAGTCTCTCATTCCATTTAACTGACTGGTAACAGCCTCTGTGGACGGTCAGACAACCTGGAAGTGCTGTTTGATGAAGATCAGCTAAATAATTTTTACCTCGATGCATTTACACCCTGGCTTTAAAAGCATGATGTCGTCGCTGGTCATTCTCAAAGAAATGCGGCAAAGCAGAGGACGTCCCAACAAAGGTCAAACATCTATCAACATGTTACTTAACTTACAAGATAAATATAAATAATATTTAATTGTATATAAAGATAGTGCTCTGAACCAAACTTGAAGACAGGACTTTTGGTTTAAAGTATCTATTAGATTCTTTGTTCCACAATGTCATTAAGAATTGTTCTAAAAATGATGATTTATCTAATTTAGATTACATAAAACAGTAAAACGCGTTCAAATGTGATCATCTGCCGTCCCCGTTGGAGCAACCTTTAATCAAAAGTGGCATTTTCACAGATGACAAATAGCCGACAAGTGTTCTGTGTTATTTTTGATAAACTAAACCTAACAAACCAGAGGTATTTTTTACTGATGTGCTAATCAGGCTGCTCAATAGCCACTCAGAGTGAAAGCTCCACTCTCCAAGCTTCAGAATCACCATAGAGACATATTAGATTTGGATGAATTGAGGCAGACTGTGTGTGAAAGGGAAAAAATGACCTTAACTAACCAAGAGAGCGAGGAAACTGTTTTTGTTTTTTTCGTTTTTTTAAACATGTAAATAAAACATTGTGTTGTGTGAATAGATTGTTTGAACACCTCAGTGAGTCATTATCGGACAAACGATTTAACCCGGGTCGTCCCCATGGCGATGGAAGATCAACTTTCTTTCAAGAGATTCTTTTCATAGGAGCGGCGCTGATTCATTCTAATAAAATGTGGCGCTACAAAAGTATAACTTGTATGAGACTCATGAATAATCCAATTAGCGTCTTTTATCGGAAACATAATTTCCATTATATATCCTGATAATACATGATGTCAGGGCCAAATGCCCTCATGAATATTCTACCTTAGGATCAAACACAGCAGTGTGTTGCCTTTTCTATTCTTTCTCTAATTTTTGGGGGGGTTTTTTTGGCATTTTTTCTTCTACACTTTAATTGAGAAATAAAAACTGAGGGATGGACACGTATGGAGTCACCAAATTGAACTCAACATCTTCCCTCTTACTTTGTTTCCCTTTGGCCTTTAACTTTAATCCCTCCCTCTCTCTCTCTCTCTCTCTCTCTCTATATATATCTGCACACTTACGTTTCCACTTTTGCATTATGTGTTATGTGTTTCAGTTTGTGCTCTTTGGCCTACGTTGTCCGACGTGTTGTCTTATTGAGCACGTTTAAAGTTTTCCTAAGCACTACTTCCCATTTCCCCTCTTCACCCTCTCCCCACACACCAACAAGGTCATGTGACTAATGAAGGACAAGAGTGGCCTAAGGAGCTCACCTGATCAGCCGCTCGTCTCCCTCACTTTCTATTGCTCCAGCTGCCTTTCACCCTTATCCTCTTTCCTACCCCCCGGTCCTCCCCCCACCGACATCCGAGCGTTCTGTCTATCATTTCCTCCCTGTATCTTCCTTTCACCCTCTACTTCCTAATTCCACCTTCCACCAGCTGTTGGTGTCTCCTAATAGCTGTCATGTTGATGTGGACGTACTAAGAACCTTTCCTCTCACACCTCGCAAATGTGACTCATTAAAGTGGAGGGTGGGGTGGTTTGGGGAAGATGACAGGATTCAGTAACAGGCTGCTCAATTTGCCTGTTCTCACTAATGACTTGCTGACAAGCGGGGGCCTGGAACGTCCTCACAAGGTGGTCATAAATGTACAGTGGCATTAAAAAGTGTTTGATCGCGACAAGCTCAAGGTGTTTCACGGTACATGGTGGACATAAGTTTAGACAAGGTGATGAATAAGATTAATAACTTGGGGGAATTTGAATAAAGCGTGGAGGTGCAGAAAGAGGGGAATGGACACACATTTTCTATAATGAGCAAGCAAAAGATACTGGCAGACACACGCGCAAACATAAACACACAGACGGCACTGTGCGAAGATGAACATCTGCAAAAGCAAACATCTACACGAGCACATCTGTCATTGGAAAAGATTACTTTCAGCCCATCTGCTTTATCCTTCCTTTTTGTTCAGCTCAATGAAATCGCTCTGAAACACCTGAAACAGACAAAACAATGCAGGCAAACAACAGGAATCAAACACACACAAACACACCTGACATTCATAAATCCATCCATATCATATCAATTAGTAATATTACACATAGTCTACTTTCATGGACATACATTAAATGCTGAATTAGAATCAAGACAAAGACAAAGAAAAAGAAAAAAGGAAAAGTAATAAAGAACAAGACAAAAAGGAGAAAAAAGATGAATGAAGAGGAAGAAATCACATCTCACAAAAGAACCTCTTGTTTTCTCAAGGTAACCAGAAAAACGTTCAGTATGCACCACCTGCTGCACTCCCCCACATCATCACACAGGAAACAAAGTGAAACATCACAGCCAGCAGCGACACAACCATGATCTCATATAAACCTGTAAGCCAGGGTCCAGCATCAACGAGGAGAAAAGTTCTATATCAGTGGCAAGTTTGCACTCTCGCTTTAAGTCAGATCAAGAGAAAATCAAGTAAGCCATCAACACCCCTGCGAGCTTGGATATTGCGCCGTAATTAGTAACGTATTCACTGTGGATTCAAAGTGTCAGGAGCAATCACACTGATGGAACCGCTGGATTTACCCAGGCTGCCACAGACTGGGACTTTCTTAGCATGTAATTAAGCAATTTGCACAAACTTCAACTCTCAAAATGTGCAGTTTGGAGTCATATTTGACACTATGAAGACACACACACACAAACACACACACACACACGTATACATCAAAGAGTGAGAGACTTACCTGTCGATGTTGATGAAGAATCGGCCGACGGGACGGTTGCATGGGAAAAGAGAAAATATCTTCATTTAGCATCGGGGTGTGAATGGTTCCTTTCCTCTGATGAGTCACTGAGACAAAACCGAACATTTTTAAACTCAGAGAACGGAAAAGGAAAATTAAAAATAGTGCTACGAAAGAGGAACAGCTTCTCACTTTCTTCCTCAGCGTGCAGCCCTGCAGTCTTTGGCTCAGCAGCTACAGATTAATAATTGGACACACCTGTGTCCAATTATTGCATATTGCATAAGCTGCAGCACCATGTGACGCAATGTCCTGAACACACAAACAAACGTGCAAACAAACACCCAAATATAAACCGCTACAGATGGTCAGATTAAAACTGTCAACATTTTGAAATCAAGTTGAAGGATTTTTAAAAAGAGATAAACTTTCATGTACCAAGTATGAACAGTACATATGTGCATGCTGTGTTTAGCTGTATGTGTGTGTGTATATGTATGTCTGTGTATTCTGGCGTGTCGTGCCGCAGTTTTAGGAGGTCGACAAAATGTATTATTGGTTTAACTCCGTTGTTTACGAGCATTTATGCCTCAAGTTTCTTATTTTAAAGGCCATTCAAGAGACGAGCACTGGAAGTTAGCAGACGCTACAAATGTTGTTATTACATTACATTGGAATTCTCTATGTACAATCTATCTCTCCCTATCAAGTAAATAAATAAGAATAATGTCATGCAGTAATTTACTTATTATACTTACTGTATGCGTGTGTATCAACATGCAGGATTGAAAATAAATCTAAGCTCACATGACAGTGGATTTTGTGATCACGTCCGGCTTGCCAAAGTCCTCAGATTTTAACTACTTTTCCCACAGGGGAAGCAATAACAATAAAAAAAACAAGAGAATGAGGAATCTCAGCCTGCACCTGCCACCCCTCCAGTGTGTCTGTTGGACAGAAACACGCATTCTAAAATTCACAATGTCAAGCTGTTGCATTAAAGGTGTCCAAAAGGTCAGAAAAGTACAATTTCCAAGTCTCAGACGCAAGGGAGTCCACGGGACCGCTGTACATTCTCTGGTCCTGGATCAAAGTCTGACCTCTATGACCCTATTTACCCTGTGATCTCCTGACGGTTCCCAAGAGCTGCGGCTCGTTACGCTCGCAACCGCAGAGGCACATCTCAGACCGCCTACCTCACACGTAGACCATTAATTTAAAGCTATTAAAATGCAACCTCTGGCTCACAATCACTTGAAAACACTCCTGCATTTAAATCCGGTACTTACGTAGCCTGCACTTTGTCTGGATATGGTCAAACCTCATTTTTCAGTCCTCTCCTGGCAACTTAATAGCAGAGGAGGCGGACTTTGTATTAAATTGTCATACATTAGTCCATTTATGAAGCTCGTTCCCTTTCATGACCATGATTGGCGCTGTTAATATAAAGCGCAACAAAGGTGGGAGGGTTTTGTGCCAATATAATCATAAGTATATAAAAACAATCTTACTGTTTTCTCCGTTTAACTACACTGATCTTCTTCTGGTGTCCAAACACAGCTTAAATAACAATAACCAATAACAGCACAGCCATGAATGGTAACGCCATTAAACTCTCTGGTTTCAGTCAATCCCAGAAGCTCCGAAGCCCCATTGTGGAACTAAGAACGCTTAACCCCTTTAAGTTCCATTTTTCCAGTGTATAGCGCTGCAGTCCTGACTCTTTTATTGTATATGTAATCACATGTTCACCCATTGGCCAGATTTTCACATGACTCCAACATAAAACGAGTAAATCTGATTACATTTCAGCAACGTGTGCCTGTGAGCTCCTGAGCCAGACGCGTTTTTAAGTTAACACAAGCAGTTTAAACATTATTATCATTGTGCATGTATAATTGTCGTAGTAGCATCTGTATTAATGGCATTTTAAGAGCCGCTCGCTGCTGACTTCAGATATGCTGAGTAAAGTTATTTCAGTAAACACGCTGACTCCTTCAAACATTTTACACAATGCTGTTTCTGGCACCTAAATCCCACTGTGAGGCTTATTGTCTTGATTTGTTTTGGGTTTGTTTTTTTTTATGGGCTTTTTTTTTCAGAGACACCCTCTAAAAGCCCAGCAGGAGTTGTATTTTATGCATCCAAATGAGCTATTTTGCTCTCTTTCTGTGATATTTACTTATCATATTGTTTTGTTCCCACTTTCTTTAATTATGTAACCAGGCAAATTAATGCATACAAAGTAACATATAATGTATGATGTAGTTGCCTTTAATTGGTGTGAGTCTGTCAGAGACTCTTCCTGTAGAATTGCTGTATGGCTACAGTGTTGCCATGGCGACGTGCTCATTAACAATTGCCAAGCTTCATTGCTTCCTGGTCATCAACCCAGTGACAATGATACCACACAGGGACAGATTTACTGTAGGCTATGCATTCATCTCTCTCTGTAACACACTCACACAGACACACACACACACACACACACGCACGCATGCACACGCAAACAAACACAAAATGCACCACTCGCTCACTGCTCACACCTCTGACAGATGTGTTCTCTTGAAAACTGACACGTCGTAACTGTCCTTTTACTAAGATCTCAGGTTGTTCAAATGTGTGTGTGTGTGTGTGTGGTATGCAGGTCAGAATGAACTCATTAGCGGTGCTCTTAAGGTATCTATTTAACCAATCACAAAAGACCAGCCAGCTTTACCATCCATTAATAAAACACACACACACACACACCTACACACACACCTACACACACACCGTCCTACATTCGCAAGATTTGGTAATTACTCTCATCACTCTCTAAGCCATCTGCTGGGCTTCTCAAACGCTGAAGACTGACTTCATAACAGGGATACACACACCTTCCTGAAACATTTTCTTTTCTCTCTCCAAGTCGTCGTTAATAACACAAGTTATTTATAAATGAATATTTAAACTGTCTGCTTGGTCCTGAGCTTAGGTTCTTAGATGCTAGATGCAAACATTCAACTGTCCTCTCTGAAGATTAGGTCATAAGTAGGAACGTTACAATACGTACGAAAAAGGAATTAGGCGCTCAAAGAAAGGCTGAAAGCAAACAAAAAGGATTTCAAGCAAAAGCGAAAAAATGACCTCTTTATCAACCCAACATACAGGCAGAATCAGGGCTCGTCTAATGTGGCTCACAATGCTGATTTCTCTCAGGAGGTGAAGTGCAAATGTGATTTTGCTGACACCTCCTCGAGCTCTGAGGAGTCTGGCAAATATTGTGCCTTTTGGGAAACGCCTTGGAATAAGAAAGCAAGGGCATCTTCTCCCAGAGCAGGTCCCCCCAGTCACAGCATCGCCTCTATGTAGCATCCGAAAAAGAAAGGACACATCAACTGTCCTTTGTGTCATCCCACCCGGCTGGACATCCATTTTGGAACAGAAAACCGAGGCATCTTAGTGCAGCCAATATCCATTTCTGGCCAATACGTTAGGTGACTGTAGTAGCATCAAAGTGTTTGCCCAGTAGCTTCTATTCGGACAGAAAAGAGCTAAAATGACATCATCAATGTGACAATACTGGCAATTAGAATGAAAGAAGAAAAACCGTGTCCAGAAAAACAACACAGTTTCACCTCCAAGCTTTCACCGTGAATGCAGGTTGTGCCATTCTGAGATAAATTTGGACTGAGTACAGTTCATGGGCAGTCTTGGCACAATCCCACCATTGTAAATTACTCTCCTTTCACACGTGTAATTGCCTAGTGCATGCACACATGGAAATGATTGCACTGTACACAGACGTCATTGGTGTGCTTTTGTGTCAAATGGACCAAATTCACCAGAAAAGTATTTAAAAAGCTGAATGAGTGGAAGGGAAAATGTAGCGCCAGCCTGAGTACCACTGATGGTCACAATGTGTGACTAATAATTTATAACGCTGTACAAATACCAGCCTAATAGCCTGTCATTTTGACAGCCATTGCCCGGCTGTGTCTGCCGGAATTAAATGGATGCCATGATTCCATGTTTGATTTTTTCAGTTTAACAATCCTTTGTAGAGGAAGAGTTTTTCTGGTCATTTATTCTTTATTACGACAGTTACAGTAGAGAGATAGAAAGGATGGACGGGCAGAGGGAGAGGATGACATGCAGCAAAAGGCACAGGTCGGAATTGAAGAGTGAAATGACTTTATGGTTAACTCAAGAGCTTAAAAGTTTCATGATTTGTCTACATCAGTATCAGAGAACGCTGCCGGCCATGCCAGTATAATTTCCATTTTTAACACCGTGTGAGTTTGTCTTTGTGCTTGCAAAAGAATGAAAGAATGCACCGAAAAAGACAAAGAGAGAGGGGAAAAAAAATACAAAAAAATAAAAAAACAAATGTGATGTTGATGTTGAGAGTTTGGGGCTCCCGGGGTGACAGAGTTTGAAAACTGCATAATAATGTTCCATCTCTCCTTTCTCTCCCTATCCGCCCTTGGCAAGAGAAACAGAAATTGACAAAGGATAGATGGATAGTACAGATAGATGATAGAAAGGGGGGAGGGGGAGGGATAAGGATAAGCAGAGGACTGTCCCCTCAGTCCCAGTGCTGTGTCAGCTCTGACACCAACTCATCAAAACCGCTGACACTATGCTGACATTTCTTACAATATACAATCATACAGAACCCACGGTCCCATACGTTCATCCGTCCATGTCATCTATCCATCAATTTACCTATCTAAGGGGAAAAAAAGGATAAAGTAAAACATGTCACTGGTTACAACCAAATCATTCATTCATTTTTTTTATTCACTCATATGGGTGCGGATGGGTAGCTAAAGTTGGTCTTCATTAAGGCCGAATGAATCAGTCTGGGTTCGGCTTCTCAAATCCTCTCTTTCATCACAATACACCAGTTCCATAGTTTGCCTGTCATGGTTTCTTTCTGAAACAATTCTCTTCATTTCGAGGAAAAAGCATGGGAAATCAGATGTGGTAATAGAAAGAAGAGAAAATAGAGAGGATGGAAAATTGCATCTTATGAAAGCGGCAGAGGCATGAGATAGAAGATAGAAGTGTAAAAACAAATGTGGATGAGTCATGAGATAAAGGGGGGGGGTTGAAAAAGTGAATCTTCACGAGCTGACAGTGACATTTAGTGCAGAACTCGAAGAGTCAATGGAAAGCACTCAGCATCAGAGACCACACACACACACATACAGGTAGTACACACTTCACGCACATACATTATGGATCGGTGCCTTTTCCCAAAGATGGATTATTCTACTGCCATGACAACACTTTATTCTGACAAACAAAGACAGTGAGAGCAAGAGAGAGAGACAGACAGTGAGAGAGAGAGAGAGAGGGAGAGAGAGAGAGAGAGAGAGAGAAACAAGTAGACAGGCAGGTACGTACATAACGTAGCAGGCAGACGGATGGTCATATACCAAGAGAACAACAACATCCTGGGCTTGAGGCAGCAAACATGACACACACACACACACAGCATGTCAGGTCCTGGTGAGGAAAAACACTCTAAATGATAACTTTAAGTGCAATATAAAGTGCTAGTGAAAAACAAGAGCATTGTGAAATAAGTGCACTCCAGACAAAGGCTTTCTGAAAGAGACTGTCAAAGTTGCTTCCAAGGTAAAACAAGTGAGGCAAAAATAGATGGGAGGGAAAAACACACAGCACTCTGCCGTAAGATAAAAACTATTTCTCCTCCCTTAAATGCAAATCTCACTTTTGTCTGTCATCTTGTATTTATGCCTACTTTCCAGGCCCAACTTCCCATCTGCTTTTGTGTGGGTTTGCACATTTGTCTTTTTCCCCATCTTTTCCTATTTTGGCCTCCCACCTGCCTGTGATCGCGTCACTTAATCTACACAGTATCTCTCTTTCAGCACACGTGTCAATGTGGAGACTCATCCTAGAGTGGACTGTGATCCAAAATCCAGGTCAGAGGGTCGTGGGAAGGACCGCCAAAAAGATGAACCATTCAGCAGCACAGTGGGTGTTCTTGATTTCATTCACGTGTGTGTGACTGAAATAATTAAAGGTGGGGAAAGTATTCAAGGTTCCACTTCCCTAGAAAGAATTCTCTGAACTTTTTTTCTCTCCAAATGTTCTGATGTTTTATTGAATTAAAACACGGCTGAGATTAGGGGGGTTTTACCCGACAATAGTAACATTTTAGGAGTGTATGTTGATGTAAAACCTGAATCTCAAAGGTCACAGCTGTCAAATACAGTGAAGTAAAAAGTATTTTACTCTAAAATATAATGAAGAAGAGAACAAACAAAATCGGAAATTTACAAGTCAAGTATAAGCACTTGCGTAAATATACTTACATTCCAGATTGAATAGACTCTGAGTGATAAGGCACAACAGCAGGGTTATTTGAAAATCTGACATTAAAGGTGTTGGATCGTCAGATGGGAAATGTTTGTCCTCTTCAGTTAATGCAATTATTTCACCGCACAGTAAAAGATGCAGGGAAGATTATTTGATAACCGGGATTAGGTTTGCAATCCCTTGACGAGATCAAGTCAAAAGTGCAAGTGTGTGTGTGTGTGCTCATTCATTCTACAGAATCAGTCTGAGTTAAATAAGTGATGGTGGTAACATCCATCTTTTAGTCTCTATTCATCGCTTGACCTACAATACTTTCCTATTTTAATACGATTCTAAATCATACATGAGTAACCCGCAAAGCTCCATTTTGGGTTCACGTTGTGTTTCTCTGGCTTATAAGCAACGTGGATGGATGAATGGAGAGGTTAAATTAATACGACCTCATCTTCCTCTGCGTCGCACACGCAGACAAACATTCTATTTATACTACAAACACAAACGCTCAACATTCCTCCATATGTATCTGTATTTTCCTCTCTGTAGGATATCCATTGTGTTCATCTGCAAATATTATTGCTCCTTTTGTCTCTCCATGGATTCCTGGTCTAACAGTTTAACAATAGCAAAACCACAGCAACAGCCTGCAGCGGCTAATACTGCCTACTGCGCAACTCATATTGACACAACAGTGTTTCTTACAAATTTCTACAGAATCGGACCATTTATCACAAGCCCTGTGTGCTGGCAAAAGCTATAAATATTTGATATTAAAATATGAAATGGAAGAACTAAAACATATTTTAGAACCGAGGCAATTTAAGCCTTTGTTTGGTCTACAATGTATCATCAGCACAAAAAAATATGTTGGTAGTTTGATAATAAATAACAACGTGTTAAATATACGGTGTACGGTATAGAAACAATTAACGTGAGAGCGTGAAACACTGAGAATGATTTAATCTAAATCTGTTAAAATAATCTATTAGAGTGGTTTCATGTTAAAAATATTTATAGAGGTCAGCATAAGCTGCATATCACTTATTGCCAACAGTTTTCAAACTGCTGAATCCAGCTGCCAAACACATTTTACTCACACACACGGTCGCCTGTTTAGCAGTCAGTCCGAACTGTGATGGGAGTCTCTTACTTTCCATATGACCTTTTGTCACTTTGCCGGTGACATTTTAAATATGCTCAAGCTCACCTTTGTCAGCAGGCTCTTCTGCTGGGTGCTAAACAAAGTAGAACTACTCAAGGAAATACAAAGAGAGAGCTCACGTAAGAAGATGGATGGTTCTACCTGAGCGAGATAAATAAGGCAGACACAAATGAGAGGCGACAGTTATGCCTGAGAGCAACCACAGATAAAGAAAGGTGGAAAGGTTGGACAGATTGGAAAGTGTCAACAAAGGTGGTACATGGAGATGTAGAAACAGTAATGGGCGGACAAAAAAAA
>OMNV01001647.1:109345-121209 GCA_900303265.1 Brotula barbata
GGGTCGATCTATGTGTGTGTGTGCTTGTATATGCATATCGCACACTAAAAATTGCTTATATTTGCTTCCAGAATTCACGTTTTCTTTTCCATTCTCTGGCAGTTCTCATCCACTCCACAGAGGACTACACATTCACACATGTACAGTCTGTAGTGAAGTCAAAACAGACCTGTATTGCTGTACAGGACAGTTTTCTCCCTAGAAATTTTTACCGTTCTTGAATTCTGAAGTGAAAGCAACAACCTTCACAGTGGATATGAATAATGAATACGGCTTCTTCTGTATCAGTACCCAAAATATCTCCTTCATCAATGGTCCTATAGAGGGGGTATATTAACCTTCTGTGTGGCATGAAACTTCACAACTACAGCCAGCTCACCAAAACCCATCTGTGATCCTGATCCTCGCTCCAAATCCATGTGGCTGTGCTGGGTAGCGCGGTGTGCGCTTTTATGTCTCGGAGATGCTGATTTCAAATGCTGCACCACTTGGAGCTCCTTTGGGAAATGAAAATAGAGAGGACGCGAGAATGTAATTATGTAAGAAAAGTGACAGTGTGGGGAGCTCTCCGTGGTTCTGAACTCACAAATGAGTCATATAGAAAATAAAGGAGCTGTCCGTGGTGCTGATTGGTCTCCCTACACAGTGGTTTGCTGGTAATAGCGCAGTAGCTTATAGACACACATGCAGGCGAGCAGGGGGACAATCTTTGTATTAATATCAGCGACAGCCTGCAGTAATAGTAATGGCAAGAGGAATAGGAATACTAGCAGTTGTAGTACTAATTTCAGTGTTAATATTCATTGAAATACTCCTTGGATTTCAATGTACAACATAACAGCTGTTGTTCTCCTGGTTTTTTGGGCGTTACATGTGTAGGAAGTGAGTGTGCCCCTCACCCATCCTCCTTTTTCTATTGCACAAAGAGACAAGAATAAGACCATAGAAGACCAAACAAGACCTGGTTCTATGTGCAGGTTCAGTTACAGCTTTACGATGGACTTCAGGAGGAACTGCACCAGTTGCAGTCTTGCCTCATTCCCTGTGCAGCGATATCTTTTTCAAACTTCCTCATTTCTTTTGATTACATCATTGAATTTTGTCATCTGACCAATTAACAAGGGGAGGTTGGATCTTATCTTTCAACCACACTGCCCTGATTTCCTCCATTTCCATTTATTCAATTCTTTTCTTTCTTTTTAAACAGTGTTTCATGGCCTCATGTAAAATTGTCAGCTAGTATGAAATTCAGACATGAAATTCAGACATTCAAACATGCTGTAAATTCTTATACAAATCTGTTTAAACAAAGTGTTGTATTTACATTTCTACATATCACTTAGGACTATCATGGGAATTGGGATTATTATGTTCCGTTTCTGATTTGCTTCCTCATTCAAAAGGAAATATTCCCAGGTCAGTGGTATGGAAAACCACAAACTCTCACTACTGTTTACATTTGCGTATTTGTTGGTTTGTCATCTGAACAACTCTTCAGTGATTGAAAACCTAAATGCAGAAGAAATCATCGAAACCTCCTTCACACTATCGAAACCTTAATCAATCTGCAGCATTGAAAGATCCATTATATCCACAGCAAACTTTGCATAGCACAGAGTGTAAACTCATTAAAACGCTAACCTCCCAGGAGTCAGTGTTCTTGTATAAATATTGCATTTTTAAACAGGTGTGTAACAGTGTCGTGTAGATCTCACTGAGCATCAATGCTATAGTGGAGAAATTGGAGCAGCGCTGTTTGGCTGTGAAAGTTCCAGCTGACTTCATCTGTCAGCATCACTCTGGGGTTAAAGTAGTTATTGATTTGTTAGTGGGTGTATTCCATCAGTTATTGTATGAATGTTGTGTATTGCCTTTGGTTGAAATACACCAGACACGATTTTGTTGATGGTTTTGTTGCTTGGTGATTCATGATCCAAATCTATTGGTTTTAAATAAAAATGACTGAGAATAAATGTGTGTGCGGCTGGTGTGTGACAACAGCACTTTCTGTCGTTTTCTGCACTCATCCTCTCTGTCTGTTTTTTTTCTTACTATTGCTCTCGTTTCTGTCTGTTCCAAATCTCTCACGTACCGTAATAAATTTGGAAATCTAGACCGTCAAAATCTGACTCATTACCTGGGCTTTGGAATGCGGGCATGATCACACATAATCAGTATGCATACTGTATATTATCCAACTTTTTTGTGATAGTGTGTACTTGAAGTAGTGTATCTGTGTGTATTTGCGTTTGTTGAGTGTGTTGGTTTAACTGAAGAGGTGGTACGCACGGTGTCCCTTGAAGTGCAGAGGGGGGTATCGAAGCAGCAAATTAAAACTTGCCTCTTTCACTTCCAACTGTCCATCATGAAGGATGGATTTAGAAAAAGTAACCATTTAAAGAGAGGGGCGGAAACGCACACACACCTACAATATATGTGGTGCTACGGCCCACACACACATTAATGGACATCCACAATACACACACTGCAAACTCTCATGCACCATTACGCATCGCATTATCAATACCTAGTCTTATCCCAATCTAATTAGTCCCTATTGATTTTGTATTGAATACAATCAGGTGGCAATAATTCAAAAACTGAGAGCAGCAATAGTCATTTCTGCTGATCAAAAGCCTGCTGATGTGAACTACTGCAGACTGTGGCAGTTTGGATGAGTAAGTGCTGTAGCAGATCTGCAAAACAAATTCAATGTAGTGTCGCATTCCCACGGGAAATTTGCACGGGTAAGCCTCTCAAAGTTCTCCTGTGTTTGGAGCCGGATTTTTGTTCTGTGCAGAATGAGTCTTCAACTGAATGGAATTCAATACACTGTAATCATCCCCGCCAGGCAATTAAGAAGACAATAAAAACCCGAGGACATGCAACATATAACAATATAACACAGAAAATGTCCGATATTACCGTGAGATACCGCATCTCCTGATAAATAATTAAACTGGGGCTGAGATATGGATTTGCTCAGAAAAGAACTACTGCTCAGCAAGTAGATTGCCATAGGAATTAATGTTGTCATCGTGCTGTTCATTCTTCATCTTGGACTGCATAAGTGCTGACCCGAGAGGAACCGCAGGATGGCCTGGACCAGTACTCGTGTTTTGGATCAATGTGGATATTATTGAAGTCTTATTTGTAAGTGGCTTCCAGAGACCTCAATGGGCGACCCTTCATTTTGGTACATGTGGTAATTACATTCTAGAGAACATTCTTGTTCTAAATATTGAATGAAATCAAGGAAAATTAAGAACTTGACTAGTAAGTCTAATTTTTGATATATTAATTTTAAATTAACATTTGTTTGACATTCAGTAAAATCACTCCCAGCAGCACAAATTAATCTTAATAATGAAAATGAATTACTTTCATACCAAAAACTCACAAGAAATGAACATGATAACAAAAAAGTTGCAATCAAATTCACAAAACTGAGTAAGTTTTCACTGTCGTGACAAACCATTGCGCAGCGTAGTTATTACTGAACGCCCCAATGCACTGTAAATGAGTAATAACATCAGAATGTTAATGTACAGTCACATTCAATCAATGCTTCGCCTGCTATCCAATTACAAATAAATTGTGCTGCTCTGTGGCGCATCCTTGTGTAAATTGCCATCATTTATCCAGCAATAAAGAGGTTTGCACAAGTGTCAAATTGAAAATTCTGTTTACGTATCACCTGCAAAATGAGGCACAAGTGAGTTCGAAATGATACCTGTAACTCATCTCCAAAATCTTCTTCGCACCATAATGCATCCGGTTAATGTTCTCCGATAACAATTTGGATTCCCCCACATTTTGTCTAAGATCAAATTTCTACTTTCGGTAATAACATCCTCTTCACGCTTCAGTGAAATCTACCACTCTCAAACTCTGCTCCAGCCCACCCTCCGCCCCTCTCCCCCCATCCTTCTGTAGCGCCAGTCGTGGCTCATATATGTTGCGGCCAACAAAAGCCCATGAATACCAATTTGAGCTGTAAATGGAGAGATTGGGATTGGAGGAGGTCAAAAATTCTTGCCAGCCAGCAAAAATTGAGAGCGACAGAAGCCTGCCTGGTTTCCCCTTTACAGTGTCGCTGTAATTCACCTCGCATCACCTCTGTGTCATCCTTCACCGTGCTGCACTTCAGTGTACCGTTTCACGTCTCGCTTCACTTTATGTCTTCTTCACATCTTCCATTATCTGTCACCCTACATGTCTCATTAGTCATTCATGTGTAAATAATGCTAAAAATAACTATCTAATCCCACTCTTTCAGGTGAGAGACGGGGATGCAGGCTTTGGAGATTCTGGTTCATGTGTGTATGTGTGCAAGTGTCTCATCTAATTTCCTGAAAGGCTTCATTCTGCGTTTTGTCATGTTTATGTATATGACCTCTCAAGCTATTTGGTGCTTTTCTACCTCTCCCTCTCACACACACACACACACACACAGACACACACTCTCCCTCTCTCTGTCTCGCTCTCCCATATCTGTGGGTGGGATGAGGTGACCATCTGTTGTCAGAGTGAGCTGGAAAGTGATTGAAGGGGGGAGAGAGAGAGAGAGTGTATTAGACGGTGGCAGCGGAAAGAGCAGCGCTGTGATGTTGTAATTGCAGTCGAAGTAGAACGAAACTGAGGAAGAAGAGTGTGGAGATATGTGCTCTGATAGTGTCACTGCAGCTGAAAGTGGAGAAGGATTAGCGGGGATTTAAAGAAACACTGAGAGAGAAAGACAGAGGGAGGTAGAGGTGCTATGATATTGTCATTGTGGTGCGGCTGGCACTGGCAGGTCCTTAATCTTTGATTTATGTCTCTTTCACTGTGTGTTTGCGTGAGTGTGTGAGTGTGTGTGATTTATCGTTCATTAGCAGTGAGGAATTAAACCTTGTATCCAACCGAGCTGCACACATCAATTACCAACCCAACAAACGGCCAGGCCTCGCCTCAGTTCACCTTTAATGAGGAGAAGTGGCAATTGACACACACACACACACACACAGACTCATGCACACACTCACGTAATATATACAGAGACAAAAACACACAAGGCAATTTCTCCTCAATAAACAGACACCTACTCGGGTTCTTGGCGACACACACTGAAGATCTGTTTCCACGCCAGCTGAATGTACAGAAGTGTGTAAGCTTGTTTTAACTCCTTAAACTCTGAAGTAACTGCCAATGGGTCCGCTCTCATGAAGTTTTAGTCAAAATTCTAGTTAAATGCCACAGCTTTCAAAGATGCCAAATGTATCAGGATGCATTCTGGGGAAATCTGTATTCAGTGATAAACAACACCTGCAGAATAAAAAGAATTTTAAGGGAGATTAAAAGAAGAAATGAGGGGTATTCAATTAAAAAATTCACTAAAACTTTGATTCTTTGTTGTTTTATGTTTAATTATTTATATTTTGTTCATGGTATAGTCAATTATTAATGGCTTACTAATGCGAAAAACATTTTCATTTTTCTTTAGATACACTTTGATTTCATCTAGTTATATTATTTTTTAATTGTATTTCATTTATTAATAGTTTAAATTTTCTTGTATTTTATTTATTTTATATATTTCTACACAGTATACTTTGGCTTTTTGGTAGAAGTTAAAATCAATCTTTATAAAGATTGCTGGCTCAAGTGGTAAACAAACAGAGTTGCGTGTGTGCCTCTTAAACTCCAGATCAATTAAAACTTGCTTTGATAGTCTCCCACCCAAGTAAACAAGACAGAACTATCTAATATCCAATATGATCCAATAAGACTCATCTGATTAGGAACAGGGTGGGTTAAGGGTTTATCTGAGAGCCAATTAAACAAAAATAACAAGGTAATCTAATGAGCTGTGATTATCATAACACAATTATCTCATTTACATCGCTAATGGCGCTGCAGGTTTCAGAAACTTTCCTGACCATATGCAAACCAGGATTTGGGCTACAAATCATGACAGATGTAATTTGTGCTTGGAATCCGTGTCAATTAGATTTATCTGCAATTAGTCTGAGGCCTAAATACAGGGAGACAGTAAAAGAAAAATATGAAAAATGTGTGAAAGAATAGAGAGTAGGAAAAGGGAAGACTTTTGTTTGAAGGCTTGTCACCAACAAGCAAAATCAAATGTTTGTCTTTGTAGCTGTAATAAGTTTTTTTGTTTTTTTTTACCCCCTCAAGCGGTGGCTGCCACTAGGAGAATTTAAAATAATCTCTACTCTGCATCAACATGGACGTAGTGCTGCTACATGATTGGAGCCAAAGTGGGAATTAGATTGGACGTAAACAGGGGCAAAACAATGGAAAATTACCAGAAATGTAATGAAAATTTCTTTATATTTGCTGTCATTGTTATCGTATTTCCTGAGACCGCAGGTTGAAAAACTCCTTTCTGTAAAGATAGAAAACAAAAATTCAGAATAGCAGACAAACATCATCCATAGTTTTTTGTACATTGTACCCAATTTAATAGTAAACAGAGAAATCCAACAATTTACAAATCAGGTGTCGCTGCATGATCTTGGCATCATTGGACTGCCAGGGTGAGGCTGGGCAAACTAATGGAGCAGCATGGTCAGACCCTGAGGGAAACAGAGTCATATCCCACTGTGGACTAAAGCTGACAGCCTCTGAGCACAAACAGGAGCAGGCAGAAAACACACAGACGTACATTTACGCAGTGCCAGTCTCACACACGCTTCACACGGTCGCTCCCAGGAATATTTAGCTGCATTTTCCTGCAATCAGGAAACCATATCACACAAATGCAGACACTTCTAAGAGTGCTCTTGATCTCGGATTATAAGTGAATACTGTTCCTAGCCATCTGTTCACATCAATTCACTAGTTGCCAAAAACGCCCCGCTTTTAAAACGGTCTAAATACACGTGAGAAAATATGCATGCAAGGACATGAGGGCTAATTATTGTGATCCCAAAGCTGCTGACACTCGGCTTGAGTGAGGAAATTCAAGCAGCGTGCCATGTCAAAAGCCGTCATGTTGGGTTCAATTGAAATTCCAAACACTGGTTGGAGTTTGATGCCCAACATTACATACACACAAATCTGCTGGGAGACGTACACACACCTCACATGCTGAACAATGGTATCCACAAACTCAGACACTCACATCAACAATTCTAATCACAAAAACACAAGGTGGGAGGTGATCCAGATTACTGTTTATGGATATGGAATGGAATTTTGATATGGTCAAAGTGCTGCATATGCGTTTGTGAGTGGGTTTGAGAAAAACTGTGCATTTTTTGTCTTTCCATTTGTGTTTATGCAACCATAAGCGCGTTGCAGTTTGCGTTGCCTGAGGCAGTAGATGAAGATAGAACCGGTTGGTTCCTGTGGGGCCGCCCACTCTCCCCCTCCTGGACACATGTACATGGCAGGGGTAGCTTCACTTTGACATTCATACTACAAGGTTACACAGCCTGTCAGTCAGCCAGCGCACGACGTCAACTGACACACTAAGAGGCATACAGATTCAAAACTGCTATAATATTACCGGTTTAGACACAGAATATAACAGCCAACACAGCATTCCTCCTTGTCCTCATCAAATCTACTGAATATGGACGTCTCTTCACAATTCAGATGTCGATACTGAAAGTAGGTTTGGAGCTTAAAGGCCATTTCTAATCAATCTAGACCCGTTTACTGAAATTTAGAAGTTCAGTTTATCTTCCCACCTGATTTCAAAACTGCATCTAATTTGTGACATTTCAGAAAAGGTCGTTCATTTTCATCTATCGATTGCAATCATGCTTGATATGCTGTTTTCTGTTCATGAGTGAGTGGATCGATCAGTGACGGTGTATCTGCATGTGCACGATAATATACAGGACACTATGGCTCCTCAGTCCATCTGTTTTTGGACCTAATTTTCCCATTCTGGTACAGGCTGTTCTTGAGCCTATCCCAGCATGCACTGGGCCACATGTCTGGATCCAATGTGGAAATTCCTAGAAATGAATGCTATTCATTTCTGTATTATTGATATGTGTTTCCATATTAAAATCTACTCGTCACGCTGACATGAAAGATTTCTATTGCAATTAAACATAGATCACAAAGTCTGAAACACAGAAATTCCAAAAATGTTGGCTCCCACAAAGTCAGCTTCTCTCACTAGATCTATAAAATTTATAATTACTCATTTTCAAATATTAACTGATATGAAAACACAATTCTAATGCCTGTAGAGAATATTGCTTTATTCAACAAAGATGTTGGCTGTGCACAAACTGCCAATCACATTACAAAAACATGGATTTTTCTCACTAAGTATGTCTATGTCAAAACAGCCCACTCTGGTATTTTGATATCAAAATCAGTGGAGGAAGAAATGAACAAGCCATGAAAGGAAAGCAAAGAAGGTAAAAATACATCAGTCGTGTGGCAGCACTGACTGAAAACTTTATTTGATACAATCTGACATGAAATAGAATGTAGATGTACACCATAACCCCTGCCAAAAATATATGCAAACAAGCACTCAACATTCTATCATCTGAAGCCATTGCCATCCAGTAGAACACTGGGTTATTCATCCTTATCATCAAATATTTACTCTATTTATGCAATAAATTGTGAAGTTAACTGTCATGAAGAAAGATGGTGTAAAATTTTCTTCCATATCGCTATTTTAATGGAGCACAACAACAAACTGCACATCATCACCTCTTGCAACAAACCACCGTTCTGCACATACTGTATAAACATATATGGTGTCTGTTGAAAATATATCATTTTTGTCATTAAAATTCTGTCATTAAAAGGTTATGATTTTACAAATAGCATTGACGGAAAAAACTGACAGTGAGCATGTTAGAGGAATTGATATTGTAGTCGGATAATAACAATGGCGATAACACTGTGAAATTTAATTGTATGTACTATGTTCCTGCATACCCCATACTCATTCATTCATTTATACCCTCATGCATTCACAGGGGCACACTCACATGATCTTCTTCACCTTGAGAATAATCTGATATAGCTTGTTTCAGAGTTTACCATGCCTATAGCCACGCTTGGACGCACTGCTCAACATCGTTACTGTATACATATCACAAGTTAAGGTCCACCTTATAAAAGTTCCACAACAAAAAAATCAATGTGATGAAGATGAGAAGCATATTGATTGATGTAGCTCGCCTGTCAGATGGTTGCAGATTAGGACAGTATGAGGGAATGCATGCCAAAAGTAAAAGAAGAGGCACACTTACGAGAATTGATGAGAATGGAAAACAGGAATCAAATGTAAAAGCAGACAGACAAATGAAAGCAATGTGGTTTAACTCAACCTAGCAGATAAATAAGGGAAGAAGGAGGCAGGAGAGAACAGGTTAAACAAGGAGAGAAAAGAGGAGAAGAGTGAGAAAGAGCATGCTGTTTCAACCAAGCACCACACACACACACACACACACACACACACACACACAAACAATCTTCCAGAGTCCCAGAGATGTTGTAATTGAGGGCGGTTGTTTTCTATCGCTGTTCCCCTATAGCGCTATTTGGGCCTGTATTCTGATCACCATTGTAGACTGTTGTTGGCAGATATGCAGGCTGCTGCACAGGGCAAAATGCACTGACATACAATAAAACTTTACTGTTAAAATATTTGTTTTCTCCAATCTTCTTTTGCTTCTTTACCATAAAATGGATACGGGAGAATTTTTGTGTATTCAAATGTATTAGGGGATTCAGTCCTTTGGGGATATAAACAACACGACAACTGAAATACAAATAACTGCCAGGCAGTCTGAACTACAGCTAACTTCAGGTGAGATTGTATGAAATGAATGAGAAAATAGAGGTGAGGCACTGTTTACAGGGAGTTTGAGGGCTCTCTGCAGCATCTTAGCTGTTCCTATGACTGCACTCTTCTGGACAGGAACCTCAGAGACCTTAGATATTGTTCCTCACATCTCTTATTACCACAGAGACCATTTCGAACTTCACCATTCCTGTCTGCTCCAGCTTCCACCACCACAACCACGACAATTTCTGTTTGGTTGGCCTGCAGCTGCTGGTCTGTCTAGAACTTGACGTCCCTAAAGACCTTAACTCTGCTTTTCTAAAATGTTGATGCTGATGTCCTTGCCTCTTCTTGCCCACCTATTTGGGGATCCTTCATGATCAGTATCATCCTGCCCTATGCAAGCAAGTCTGGGTGAGACCCTGATATTAGCAACTTATTCATTTATGCTGTCAGGAGTGCTGATAGCTTCTTCAGCCATGGATCAGGTCCTGACAGTCTCCTGCTAGTACTTGCTCTGGGTGATTACTATGGCGTGCTCTCGGTTCCACCAGCCACTGGGCAGTGGCATTATGTGATGCCTCCTTCTACCATGTATTCTTTCAGCGTCACTCAGTTTCCGCTCTGGGGGACTGGGAGTACACTTTGGATGGTTCATTGGCAAACAGGCTTCTCTGCTTTTCACGTGTACCTGTTCAGCCTAGCAGCCAGAGTTTTGAGTCTCTACTTCTCCATCTTCAGGGCCTCTCTGCGGCCTGTGCTCATAGTCTTGTACCCAGCACTCTGGAGACTCATCAGACATCAGAGGTCCTCTTTCCTGACTTACTTTTGTACCACTGTTAGGCCTTAACATCTCCCCTGGCTGCCTTGATCTTGGCCTCTAGCCTACTCCACCATGGAGGGGCTTCTCTACGGCCTGTGCTCACAGTCTTGTACCAAGAAACTCCTCTGGCATCAGAGGAAGCTCCTCATCTGATTCATCCCATTTACATGGCCATTCTGTGAGAGAATCTCAATGTCCAGCTGTGATAGTAGCATTCCTCTATGGGCTAATGTAGACCCACTCTTTGGACCTGCTGTTTTCTCTTGGCTACCTTGTTCTTTGCCTCTAGCCTTCTCCACAGTGGAGGGGCCTTTCTGCAGCCTGTGCTCACAGTCTTTTAATCAGGACACCTTTGGCATCAGAGGCAGCTCCTCATTTGATTCACCACATTCACATGGCCATTCTAAATCTTTCCACCATGGAGGCTACTATCTTCAGCCAGTGATCATAGCCTTATACTGTAGATCCTCAGGCAATGGAGGCAGTTTCTGTTGGAGCCTCTCAATCTCCGGCATTGTGCTCATCCGTACGCCACAAGTGGCTAATGTAACCGCTCTCTCATGGCCTGCTGCTCCCAGCAGACTGCCTTGCTCTTGACCTTTGGCCTTCTCCACCATGTAGGATACTCTCTGCAACCTATGCTCACAGTCATGTACTTATGATTCTGGAGACACCAGATGTAGCTTCTCAACTTCAAATTTCTTGAAGTTCCATTCTTTTGAAGCCTCTCAATCTCCATCTGTAACAGTAGCTGTTTCATCCATGCCACATGGAACCCATTTTTTTGGGCCTGCCACTCCCTACAGGCTGCTTTGTTCTTTGCCTCTAGCCTTCTCCACCATGGGGGGCCTTTCTGCAGCCTGTGGTTAGTACTCAGGACTCTGGCGACTTCTCTGGCACCAGAGACAGCTGCTCATCTGACACACAATTCATATGACCATTGTGGGAGAATCTCAATGTCCAAATATCATAGTAGCTCTCCTGTATGGGCTCATGTAGACCCAATCGTTGGACCTGCTGTTCTCTCTAGGCTGCCTTGTTCTTAACCTATAACTTTCTCCATCATGGAGGAGCGTTTCTGCCTGTACTCACTGTCTTGTACCCCGGATTTTGAAGGTTCCTCAAGCATCAAGCTTTCACATTCAAGTTTCTTTATGTTTCATTTTGTAGGAGCCACTCAATCTCCAGCTGTGACAGTACCCATTACATCCATGGTTCCTACATTGAGCCCCTCGTTTTGGGCCTGCCATGTGCCCTGCAGGCTGCCTC
>OMNV01001649.1:5214-23212 GCA_900303265.1 Brotula barbata
AGTAAAAAATAAATAAAAAAAAAAAAAAAAAATCAATAAAGGCGCAGTAGTCCAGTCACTTGAAACTCACCCGTCTTTGTGCTGTATTGCGTCAATACATTCACCAACGTCTACATACACGGACAAATGACGTTTTTGAGCAGGCAAATGTTGCACTCTAGTTAAACACCCAATTGAAATTGAGGTACTCTAATATGAAGTTGACCGTGTTCCCAACTCTGATTGGACTAATAATGAACAGAATTTGTTATGCAGTCAAAAAATATACTGAAGCCTATTGTATGTATTTACAAAAGTAAATAAGCAATAAGCAAATATTGTATGGTCACATGGAGTACATATACGGTATTAGTCTTTGGACGTAAAATACAATACAAACATGCGTGTTTTACATGTACCTCAAAGTGCCCACAGTAAACGTGACATTGTACACTTACAGCATATCAACCCAGAACAACCAGCTGCAACAAAAGGTATGTACGAGTATAAATTAAGTCAAACTCTGTAAATATCTATGCTTTATCAAAATGTGTCAAACATTTAAAAAAGTCTTACTTTTACATTAAATGGGTAAATAACCTGAAAAATGAAATGGCATGAGAGTTTTATGGTCACAGCACCAAGGGGAAATTAATGATGTGGGGGGGGAAAGAAAAAAAACACACAAAAAAACAAAACCATTTTTGCAATAAAAACGTAAATCTATAGAGTGCTCGCTCCATCTTGTTTTAACTATTTACAAACTCTTCCAGGCACGCCATTAATGCCTCATGAATTTTTGAATGAAAGTATTTTGGAATTTTGTTCACTTCTGCATCGTGCACAGCTCTCCTTCTATTGCTCTGGCTCCAACCACTCCACCCCGTGTGCCTCTTACTGGTCAAAATCAAATATTTATTGCTTCTTCATTCGTTCACGTGTTCGATGCTGCTATCTCCCAGCCATTTCCCCACTCCTACATTCACAGGTGAACGGGGACTCGCTTTCTTGTGCACATTTCTGATGATTTCTCTTCTCCGTCTATCCCCATTTTTTTGGTCGTCCCATGTGGCTTTAAACAGTAACACCTTGATTCTGCATCCAGCTTTCTTTAGGTTGTATTGTCATTCCGCCCACTGCCATCACGCCTTCCATTTCTTCCCATCCTGGTTTTCTCTCCATCTCATGCCTTCGTTCCCATCACTCCTCCACCTCCTCCACCACCCTGCATGCTGAAATACTCGGTGAAGGAGGGGAGTCGGGGTGGCACTATGGAGGAACATGTGGCCGGGCGTGGGGGTATTGGGGGTGGGGGCAATATTGACGTTAAATCAGCGGCAGTGGTGACAATCTTTTGCTCGCTGTTCCTCTGCACTTCTGGACCTTTCCGAGCCACCATCTCCTCTACGGTCTTTACTGGGTCCTGGAGGGAGGAAGAGGATGGTTTTACACTGAGGATTGTAACCTTTTTGATTTATTCAAGTAATTGTTATTGGGCTGAAGTAGGGATGTTAATGGTTAACTGATTATTACTATCTAATTCCTGTTCTGACTGTGATCGGTTAAGCGTAATCAATGACTGTCTGGCTGTCTACTATGTACAGTACTGCATATGTTGTTTGGTTAAACCATGGAGAGTGAGCCCTACCACTCACGACGCCTTGATATCCGGTCCATAAAACTACCGAGTCTGACGTTCACCTTGAACAAGCTTGACCTAATGCTAACAATACGGACACAGCTCTCCTTTCAGAAGCTCCACCAGCAACCCAATACTGTCGCAGCATCACCTCTCAGATATCCTTTAGGAACACGATCATAAGCCTTCTCCGAATCCACAAAACACATAGACAGGTTGGGCAAACGATCCCTCGATCATCTGAGACAGGTTAAAAAGCTGATCCGCTGCTCCATGACCAGGACGAAAACCACATTGTTCAGACTAAATGTGTTATTCATTCAGCCGCAGTCTCCTTTCTAGCACCATGGCATAGGCTTTCCCAGAGAGATTGAGAAATGATCGATAATTGGAAGACACCCGCCAACCACATCCAAGGCCTTCAGCATTACGTTCCAGCAACTTCAATGACCTGTGTCAAGGAAATAGACTCTGACCCCCCCAAACGTTTCCATCCCTGCCTCTTCATAGGACATGGACACCAGGTTCAGGAGTTTCTCAAAGTGTTCCTCCCACCTCTGGACAATATGACCAGTCAAGGACACAGTTTCCGGACTCTTACTGAGCGGGTGTTGTGTTCTAGAGTCAACTGTGCGTAGAAGTTAGCACAGCTATCTAGATGGTATCACCCGACCTCACACACCAGTTCAGGCTCCCCCCAGAGAGGTGACATTCCACATACCGTTTTAGTTTACTTATGTTCAATATTTGTTTTATTTTTATGGATACTGAGTTAGTTGAAATAGGTAGTAAGTTTTAACTTCAAATTCCCCTTATTTTATAAGATGAACACAAAATGTAAAAGAACAGCTTAATTATGTTTTAATAATTCAATATATATTCAAATATCATATTATATATCTTCCCTATATTTCCACCAACTTTTTAGTCATCAATAACTCCAGAGAACTCTGTGAATCATTACGCATCAGATTTAAATGATCAGCCCTTGGTGGGATCCACTAGGACATGAAAATGTGCCGCTCTGCTTTGCACATGGCCAAAGTGACCTTACATCGTCTCAGTGACAGCATTCATCACAGTTTGACAGCTTGTTTTCAAGCTCATTGATGCTCTGAGATGAAATAGGATGTGCTAGGGGTCACATGGACAGAGGTTCCTGATCTCCTAACTTAATGTCATTCAGTTACTGCACTCAAAAAAAAAAACTAATATGATATAAACGTCATATAAACGTAAGATGCTTCGTCAGCAGCCAGTTTATCATTCCTGACGAGCTTGTTTCGGTATTTAAAGAAGACGCAAGATACTTCATCACAGCAAACATGATGCCTCAATTTGTGCCTGTCAAATTTTCTGTTTCATCATTTTTTCATTGTACAGTTTTTTCATATAAGCTTGTGTATTGTGTTGATTCTGCTGATCGTTTTTGAATGACACCCACAAGAACAGATTAATGTTTCTGCTGAGAAATATACACTAAAAACATCCCGCCTTATAAACTGTAACTGTCATAACTATGTCTTCTAATCTGGGACATCTTCGTTATAATAGACAAAGTTCATTTAAGGCGAAGTTTGATGTAGTAAAAGCTGGAATTTAAAAACATCAAAAATCGCACCAAGCGGAAAATTGGGGAAAGTATTTAGTAGACATCGTCATAATGATTCTAAACGATGCTGCAATGCTACTTTAAGATGAATGTGAATCTTAAATTGATCCATAAAATGAAAAGGTCTGTCAAACACAATCACAGTACATGTGATTATATATATATATGTATATATACTGTGTATGATATTTTGAATTTTCAGCTACTAACTAAAGCATGTACAGTTTGATGTCAGACTCACTGATTGGATGGAGAAGAGCTCTGTGAAGTTGGGTTGAGAGTCTCCCAGGAAGGAGCTATTTCCATACGCGTGATGTGGGAAGCTCTCCGCTCCCTCGCCCCCTTTCGGACTGGACAGCAGTATTCCGATCTGGGATGTCCGAACGTGGTATGGGAAGTTCTTATTAGCTGCTGAAGGTCGTGTAATGATCTACGAGACAGAGGGATGAGTTAATATAATGATTTCAGATGATTTTTTGTTGTGAATGCTATATGGCAAGAGCATGCGGTCCACTAGAAATGGGACTAGTGAAGCACAAATTGAGTATGAATATGAAAAGAAATTTATATGAGAATCCTGAGCCATTAGTAAATGATGATGTGGCTTTGATGAAGAAGAGGTAGATAATGTGTGAAGGAGACAGCACATCAGCACAGCGGAGTTATGACTCAAGAATATTGAGTATATAAACTAGACTGAAAACAATGGCATAAACAATTTAAGTACATATGTGTGCAAGGAGATGCAAGTGCGTGTATGCTTGAGTAGTACACACAAGGAACACAATGTGAGCATAGAGGTGGATGCCAAGCTGAATGCCATTGACAATCTTCTCCCGAGCCCAACGGGGAATCCCAAAGTTGGCAATCAGGGCCATAACCGGCACTGCGAAAAACCTAAAAAACAGAGAAGTGTGAAGATGAAACATAATAATGAGAGGAAAACCCAGGAAATGAGAGAGTGAGAAGAGTTCAGGGCAGAGAAAGGGGGAGAAAAAGATGCAGAAGAGGCATGCTAATAATAAGAGGAACACAGAGATAACACTCATCCACGTGAGCCGTACACTCACTGTGTGTAAAAGTGAATACACAAGCTAGAAATGAAGGATAGCTGAGAATCGGAGCTTTGGATGTGAAAGGATTTCTGTGGCTTGTGCAGTATTTGTAAGTACAGAGCTGGGAAGCATCTGTTATCTTGTGCACGTAAATGGGGGCATAAATTATTCTAAAAAGCACAGACCTCCAACAGCTGAATAAAATTGATATTTTCCTCAAACAATCAATCACTCAAGTCCCATCATCCACAGCGTGAACAGAGCACGAGGTTGGAGAATGGCGCCGTGAAATAAATAACTTTTCAATTCTGACCCCTTAAAGTATCAGCGATTGTGTGCACATTTCTACAGAATGCCATAAATTTTTCACACTGGAGGAACCTCAAACAGACACACATATTTTTTTACTCTGAAATCTCTGGCTCAGGTGCTGTTATCTGCACTGGGGGCTGGGTGGCTCTCACCAAAGTGTGTATGTGGTGAAGAAGGGGATGTAGAAGGGTTGTTTCTCTGGGTAATGTTTCAGCGAGATCAGGACGGCGTAGCAGAACCACACGTAGGCCAGCAGCTGCAAGCCCATCAGTCCGTAGCCTGCAGGGCTGTCATAGGCGTAAAGCACTTCACCTGGATCAAAAAACTGGCATAGACACACACAAGGGATTATGACTGTCTCTCTTGGGACAAAACATATTTTAATTCCTTTTTTCATGAATGGCTCCCTCAGGAAACCACGTTCTTAATGCATTTAATGCATCAATTGTGGTTCATGATTTGGCTAATAGTAACAATTGTGCAGCATTTGGGTCAGGACTAGATGAGGTTTTCGATCTCTGTTAAAATAATTGAGTTGAATAAAACTAGAAAGTGCATTTATCTGTAACGGCAGAGTGATTAGATTTAAAATTTTCTTCATTTGGTTTAAAGTGGAAATTTTCAACAAAACTTAAGAACGTGCTCAAATTGAATTGATTATTTTGAAAAGTTATTAAAACTCTCTTGATACCCTGTAATATCACACTTGCCTTGATGTAACTATTTTAAAAGTTGAATGACAGGTGAAAGTATGAGGTAGGGAAAAAAAAACTATGTAAGATGGGTTTTGCAAATGTTTTCTCCATTTATTTTGAAGGGGAATTATTTTCAAAGTTCAATATTATGACGTATGAAAAACATTAAAGTTGTATTGACACTCATGTCTGATGAACATTTTGAAGCTACATTGAACTTTCTAGCTCAAAGAGTGTGGAACTAGGTTTCAAAGAGTGGCAATTAAAAAAAGAAAAGAATCATTTTTTTTCTCGCAATCTCTAAATGATAACACAAATGTATGTCCTTTGAATTATGTGAAGGTTGTGTGAGTATTGTGTGGGTAAGTACAGTGAGGCAAAGAGGTGAAATTTTGAAGGTACCTAACATTGATGTTAAGAGGATTTTAGAATTCAGAATAGATGAATTTTCCAACTTTGTTGAAGTGGATGTGGAAGAAATTAGTTCCCCGTTTTCTAAATAAGCCAAACATTTTGAAACTTGTTGGATGTTTATAAGCTTAAGAATGCTGTAGTAGCTGAATCCCAAAAATGGCTGGAAGAATAATGATGGTTAGGAGTGAAAACAACATGACAGTTGATTGCTATACATTCAGCCCCAATAAAAATGCACACATCACGATAAATACCCATGTCTGTATTGCACACGTTGAATTCCTACTCCGGTTAAAAAATCCCAAAGCATTGATTGTCTTTGTCTTGTGGTGTCTGCCCCATTTACTAAGATGGATTGCTGGTGGATCAGCTGATGCACTGCAGTGACCCAGCTCATTCAGCTAACCTAACATTCTGTGTGAGACTTTGACATTGACACACCTCTTAAAGTGGGACACAGACCGTGCATGTGTGCTCACATCTGTGGACACTAGATTGCATCTCACACTCCAGTGACTGGATAGTGGCCCTACAGGGTTACCCCTGCTACATAATGCATAGGTCTAACTGTACCGTGTGGAGCGTTTTTGGGAGCCTGTCAAATTCCCAACTGCAGGCCAGAGCACCAGGAACGCTCCAGTCACAATCCAGCCGCACCACTCTGATGCTCATTGTAACCTAGTTGGACTTATTTTTAGCAGGAGCTCCCCTGAGTTCTTTAATAGTGAGTAGTGTGCAAGAGGGCAGCAGGCAGATAAATTACACATTTTCTGTTCCACATTGCATTGTGAGAGATGGCTCCGGTGTTATATATAGGAGGGCTAGATCCCCTACACCATTCCCAGTGGGTCATTATCATTCTGTATTCAAAGAGTGTAATTCATCGTCCCTAAATGTAGCATAGCTACATCTCACAGTGCTGAATCCACTGTAATAAATATGCAGAAATGCGTGTATGTATCACACTCCTGAGATTGTGATTAACTCAAACACTCACATGCTGAATATCATTCGATTTGCATTTATTCATTTGGCTTTTATCAAAAGCAACTTCTACAGCTAGTGAAATCCATGTTCACACATACTGAACACTGTATATGTAATGAGCAGAGGCCTCACAGGATGAGTAATACAGGCTTCTTCTTTATAGTCAGCCATCTTTGGCACAAGTAGACAATTTTGACTCCCCGCTCACCCCATTAAACGGTTTTATGGGTTGTATTGCCTCCTACAAGTTTGAGTCAATTGTCACAACATTTAAAATGTAGAATGTCTGGTCCATGCCAGAAATGTTGTATCTTTGTTATTTAATATTCTTTAGTTTCAGTATAATTCGCTGCCAAAGTTCAGTGGTTAAGGCCCATTCTTCAAAAAGTGTCATATCTCATGAATGAATGAATTCTATTCTATACTCTAATATAGCCAAACTTTGAGGACATGTGCGCTCATTTCTTAAACAAAAAAATAATCACTGTTTAACCTGATGGTGGAGCTGTAATGGTAAAAATGACATTTTGTCAATAACTTTGTAATGGGACATGATAGCATCAAGTGTTTGTTTGTTTGTAAGTGGGGGTGGTCCTGTACTTGTTAATCACCTGTTAAATTTCATCCTTGTGGAGTCATAAGTGGAGGCCTGATCAAACTTCATATACGCTCTCTGAATCCGATAATAAACACAAGCCATTATAAGGATGTGCTTATTGTTTGGAGGGGCCCGTTCCTGTTTTGACACTTTTTAAGATTGCCTTGATGTATATTCATGATTAAAAATGTATCAGGGTGATCAGTGACTTGATAAAAAAGCCATTACAGCGTCGTCCAGCAATGATCTGTGGGCTCAACACTTCCATGAATATTTATTAGAATATCTAAAAAGTAGTGGAGACAAACGGTTCGGGTGCGGACGCCATGTCAAACATAGTCAAGTCGGATATCAGACATCTTGGACATAAAACAATTCTTAAGTCAGAAGTGAAGAGGGAGAGTAAAGAGAATATATCTCATAGCTGCATTCACTTTGTTGGAGTTGAAGATAAAACATCAGTTTCTTTGACTACTGTGCTGTTGAATTTTGATGTTAATTACCATGGCTTTTTGTGCTGGCAAACTTCACTGACACGAGGATCCGTGTGTGTAACTAATCATCATGACAGATGATGGGATTGTGCCTTGTGGGTAATGTAGTGTGTAAGTGTGCACAGTACCTCGGCCTCGTAGATGAAGAGGATGACATAGGTGATGGTGTAGACTGTCATGTAGATGCTCAACTTAACAGACCCGCTGTGACTGATCCTGGCCCTGACACATTCAGACACAAACACACACACATACACATTAGATAAAAAACAGAAGAAACAAATACAAACACGCATCAGCTCAATCTAAAACAAGGCATTCGACATCACACACAAATAACTTTAATAGACACAGATCCCTGGAAATGTAATACTGTAGGCTGTGCAAGCGGTTGTTCGTACAAATAAAGCAACATCAATTTTCTCGTATACGAGGACAAACAGAAGCATATCACGCAGTCTTATTTAACAACCAACACCTACAAACATGGAACCCTCTGCAGACTAACAACTCCACATTATATGATAAAAAAACAGCTTTGAATTGAGCCATGCAGACAGAAGCCCAATCTCCAGACCATGGAGAGAAGTTCTGATGACATGACTCGATGCCTCTCAAACACAAAAAAACAATTTTAGATCTAAACTTAAGTGTGTCTAGGCTTAGTTCTTTCATGCAATTTATTCCTGACTCAAATTCTCAGGATAGTTTAGCAGAAATTAACAAAGGACTGACAACAGCTGTCATGATTTTCCAGTTTCAAAATCAGAGCCAAAGACAAATGGCAGCCCAGCAAGAAGTGGATTTGTCTAATTAGACATCAGCACGGTGCATGTTGATGTCTCAGCGAAGAAGTGCTTTTGTCAATCATCTGTTTTTAGGGCTCATTATCTTTGGGGTTCTTTTAAAAAAGTGAAAAAAAAGTATTGGAATATAAAAGGAAAGAGTGATAAAAAAAAGTGATATTCAGTGCAGTCGTTCAGTAGCATAACACTTTATTGTGGTTTTATTGGCTAGAGACAATGGTTTTGAATCTGCCTCTCACCTGAAACCTAAGCATGCTGTCTGAGTCCGACCTAACAGAAGAGAATTTTGAATCCTAACCCAAATAGCCAACAAATTCTGTCACACTGTAGGCCGTCATGTAGGCAACTGGAGAAATTTAAAAATTCTTACAGTAGCGTGTGTTTCAGTATAGCCTGTAAATTTTCATACATCTACTCCTACTTTCTAGTCCCTATTCCCTCACATCACTTACATCCATTTTCTCACTTGTGTAAAGTGTGGGAAGTGTGTGAGTTATTAAGCCAGTACTGCATCTTAGGAATTATGTCAAAATCTTGTAGAGTCCGATGTGAGCAGTCTGGTCCCGGCAGGTTCAGACAATCATTTCAAGCTACAGTGGTCTCTTTGAAGAAGTGGATTTTTTCTGTCAAAAAATATCCAGCTCTGAACGGAGATTCATCAGCAAGCTTTACTGTTTCTTCAACTGACGTAGAAACAGACTGTTTTGGACTGAGTCGCTTCAATCAGCTGACAGAGTAGAAAACAAAGCCTGAGTACTAACTGAAAGGCCATGGGAAGTATAGATATGTGGCATGTATTTTGCTTTTCTAATCAAGAACGATGCTGAAAAGCTACTTTATTGTGTACTATGGCAACTGAATTGAGAAATCCCAAATTCAACTCCTATTGAATACTCGATAGAGATTCCGAACTTGTTCAGACTTCTCATTGGTTGCAGACAATAGATTGTGAAGAAAAGAATGGAGATCCTCCTTCAGATCACCTTTACTGTACGTATGGAGTCAATATTAAAATGTAAAATGTTATCGCCCATCTGCGTAAGCTCTAGATGAGCTAGTCTAGGTAGTGGATGTGTAGCAGTATACCTGGAAAGTAGTCTGTCATCAAGTATGACCAGCTGCAGACTCCAACACTTGAAAGTTTAATGTTAGATCATTTAATATTCTCCTTGCTATTATCTGCAATGGATGGGAAACTTTTTGTTTTCCACCGCAGAGGCCACAACCACACACTGATGACCAGGCCGACTGTGTCTATAAGCCTCAGTGATGGAAGAGTTCTGTCAAATTATCCGGTTACATCATCCACATACCATTAGAATATCAGACTGACCAAACTCACTGACTGACATTGACACTGTCATTTCAGCAGGCGGTATTATGACACCAAGGTGACACACACACGCAGGAGTAGGTGACAGATTTGTATTGCAGAACACACAAAGGCTTGTAGAAACAAATGTACACACAGGAACATTGAAAACTTCAAACCACCCCCACCTGGTGACAGTGAAACCTTTTCCCAACAATATGAGCATCAGAAGGAACACCAAGAAACTGACGGAGAACAGTAATTTCCCTGGAGACGGACAGAGAGGGGGAGAGGGACAGAAAGTGAGAAAGGGAGATAGAATTGATAATTAGGTTGTGGTTTCTGAATCTGTTATATCAGAAGGGAAACTAAAATCAGGTCATACACACAGACAATCATGCATGATCCTGCCCATGCCTGTCAAAGGGACTGTTATGCACATCCATCATCGTCCACTCATTCATTCTGTTGTGGCAGTGAGTGACTTTCCAGTGCAAGCACAGCGTCAGTCTGTCAGCATGCGGCTGATGCAGGAGAGATGCTCACCGAGTATTTTCAGACTGCCGTTGCCAACTCCGTCTTGAGCGTACAGGTCCCAGTAGGCACAATGGAACAAGAGGCTGAGCACTGCCAAGTGGAAAAGATGCAGGCAGCAGAGAAATGGGGGAAAAGGAAGAGATGGAGGGGGAAGAAAAGATAGGACACAAAGACGAGGGATTGTTGGAGAAGACAGCGATGAGATGGCAAATGAGACGAGAGAGAACAGGCAATGATGAACAGAGATTTAGAGGTTTAAAGGAGGGGAAAGAGAGAGGAGACGCAGAAAGATAACAGGAGTGCGGTGGGAGGTGATGGGGAGAGAAATGAGAAGGAAAGCATGACAGAACAGAAAATAGGTAGAACGGAGAGGACAGAAGAAAGAGCAAGATAAGAAGGGAGGAGAGGGTGAAAGAGAATCAAGGGATTTGGATAAGGAACAAGCAGCCGAGTAGGAAGAGAATGAAATAAAGGGGACAAGAGAAAGGAGTGAATATGTTGAAATGACAGTGTGTGTGGGGGTGTCATCACTACCATCATGCTCCACTGAACCCTGTATGGAGCGTGGCTCTATACGATAGTTTCTATTCAAAAGCTAATAAGGCCGATAATATCTGCGCTCTTGAAGTAGGGATTAAGGAATGAGATGCTCCTGCTTGTGACGGACTCATTGTCATCATCCACCTGGAGAGTGTGTGTGGGCGCCTCTTCTTATTTCAATGTGTATGTGTGTAAGCATGCTTGCACACAGTATGTATGTGCAGAGAGAAGAAGAAGTTTTGGCTCTCACCCTCCACACCTGCTGCCATCATAAACATTTTGTAGGTTGTGTGAAGGAGCTGTCGTCCCTTCAGATTGTCTGCAGGAGGAAAAGAAAAATGATACAGAGGCGATAGTGTGTGTGCAGATGCGGTAGAGATAAAAAAAAAAAGGGATACAGATTTGTTAACAGATGGTGAAGGAGAGTGAGAAAGGCACAGTGAAAAGGCAAAACAGATAAAAGAACAAGAATAAGGGTGCATCCCGGATAAACGAGGTGGAATCTGTAATGTGCATCCATCTTGAGATGCCCAAATCAACAGTACATAGGCCCATATATGCATCTTTAATATATCTCCCTAATCTATGAGGATATAAAGTACTGTGCAAAAGTCTTGGTCCACCCCTATCAAACGTGGTGTAATAGACCTTTTTCCCAGCAGTCATTCTGACAGTAAATAGTGATGAAAGTAGGACAAATACAGGTGTGAGCAATGACATTAATTAGGGTTCCATTCCATTTAGGTTGAAGAGAACCTGGTCCCTGCTATTGCTCAAGTGTAAAGGGAGGTCACACTAAATCCTTGACACATTAGCCTGTCGAAGCTGTTCTTTTCTGAAATTATTTACTTCATGCACATTTCCTGTATTTTCTGGTTGTATTCTAATAAAGAGATAGATAGCATTGCTAAAACAACAAATCTAATGGTGGCCTAAGACTTTTGTACAGTACTGAATATTGAATGCATAATTAAGCAGCAGTCTTATCAAGAAAATATTCTTATAAAACAACAGTGATCTAGAGGAGCATTCATGAGGAGTGGACAGGCATTAACCTGCACATTTCTATCTCCAACATAGGTTATGTTTTTGCATCCATCTGTTTCTTTGCAGGATTTCTAAAAAATGTACTTATTTCAATAAAACTTGGTGTGCTGATATGATCCAGGCAAGAAATCATTACATTTTGGTACCAGGAAGCTTGATGGTGTCTCTGTAATAACAACTGTTACATTGTGACTCCTTGGTCATGGAATAAAAAATTTATTTTTTCCTGGATTCATTGCTGATTAGATTTTCCATTTTTTTTTCTAAAAGTTTCTTTGTAGCTCCTCCTACAATTTTAGTTCAAGTGTCAAAAGATTTTAATATTTAGAATGTCTGCATGAGGCCAGACAAAAATCTTTGTTCCGTGATATTCTTTGGCATTTTGGTGTATGGCCATGGTCATTCTCCAAACAGTTCTTTACCTTCTGAACAAATGAATGAGTCTACCATTATCAAACATGATGAACATGTGCTCACTATCCATGCAAAAAAAATTAATCGAACAGATTGTGGCACTATATGAACAGAATCATGATTAGAGGAGTGTTCCATCTTGGAGTAAGATCATCATGATGTTATTTCACATACGTTCACAAATGGTTTATTTTAATCAGCATAATAAGGGAAAACGTTGGTAGATTTTCCTGCTGTGTTTACGAGTACACAAACTTTCAGGAAGATCAGAAATCCTGTTGCTTTAATTATAGTTGTTGACCCAACCTTTTGAGAGGGATGTTGATCGGTCTCTCAGGATCATTTCACGACAAAATGACAAGTGTTATACTAATTTGTCTAAAATTACCATATCATTTTTACTCCTGCAGTGAAATCCTGGCTTTACAAAGCCACAGTCCAGTAGGTGATAATTATGGGTCTGCTTCATGATGTAGAGCTTTGCTCTTTGAAACTGCTGCATTGTATTACCCCGTAGGAGATAATTAGAAAAATTTAAAGGCCATTCTGTGCTTTTTTAGAAGTCTAAACATCCAGAATCATTTAAACTAATAGTTTTGAAAAACTGAAATTAAACTGCAGGTGATGACTCCCTGCATCTTTAGGTATAAATTTAAATGTTCCGTATTTGTAATTGAATATCTTTATTTTACTCTTTTTCTCAGCTGTCTTGCTATTTGAAACCTGCCCTTCAAGCAGAAAACTCACTTCACTAACCATTAGCACTATCGTCGACATTCAACCATTCACCTTTACATGAAACCAAACCTCATGCTGCCCATCCTCTCTTTGCTTTGTGGGTCACTTACGTTCTATTCTGGCTAGCCCCGAGGAAAATAGCCTCACGCTCTGCTTTTACATATCTGAGGTAACAGGAGATCTTACTCCTCTCCCATCAACGAAAAATGTCAAATTTATAATTCATCGGACAAAGAGGCACTTAATGTCTGAAGTGGCCTGAAATAAATGGGTCTACGCACAGAAAGAGCTGGAGAGAGACGGAGAAAGAGAGATAGAGAGTGTGACTGAATACTTACAGGCAAAATAGCAGGAGAGGAGAAACACCATGAAGAAGATGATCAGGAATGTGATGTCTGTCTCCAAGATTCCTAGGGATGAACAGATGAAGAAGAGAATGAAAAAATGGAGGAGGATGGGAAGGAAGCACAAAGAAAGAAGAGAGGGGGTGGATTAAATAAATCAAGGAGTTGAACCATTACAGTAAATACAATATTGGGTGAAGAAGAGGAGTGAAAATGGGTGCGATGGGAAAAGTGATAGATGAAAAGTGGAGAGGAAGGTACATGATGAGGATGAGTTACATGAGTAAAAGAGTGAGAGAGGAAGAGAGAGAACATTATTGGAGATGTAAGAATATTTCATTTTGAAGAATAGCTACTTTGGTCTCATCTTTTCATCCCTCCCACTCAGTTCATCTATCATCATTAATTCATTCGGCCGTCCCTTCATTATTGTAATTTGTTCAGTTCAGTGTGCTTTATTGGCAGTGCTAAGTGGCGTTGGCATGTGCCATCAGCGTTTCATTCCATAATCTCTCTCTTTCAGCATAATCATTCTTACCAAACTCATCCGCAGAGAAATGCTGTGTCCAGAAAGACTGACCATTCGTCAGTTTCATCTCATACTCCAGCTGCAGGCCATCACCCTGTGAGAGCCGAGAGAAAAGTGAAGGAGCGGGGCAGGTGAGATTTAGACCGATCTCTATTCTATTGTGAAAGACTTGATCTATGTGACATATTTCTGTGAGAATTGGACAACATCAAAAGGAATATATGTTCTAATATATGTAATAATATGTTCAATAAACATCAAAAAGAAAAACAAGATGAGAAGATTAGAAAAAGGAAAATCCACAAAATTAAGCTTGCAGAAATAAAAGTCCTCTATCAGTAGAAGGACGTCCACACAGGCTTGCACACAGAAAGTGGAAGTTTAATGTTACTTTAATGTGAGTATAATTGCATCTAGTTATCTAATTAATAAAAAACATTTGGTTATCATTAAGAATGACTGACTTACTGTTTATCAATATCTTTTGTCTAGCTAATAGTGTGACAAAAGATTAAGTTTCTCCAATATACATTTTAGTTTAACGAATCTACATGTTTCTAATAGTTACATCGGGACTGACATAACGCAAATGTACATACAGTTTGCAGAAGTAAGCTAGCATTCACCACATACAGATTTAGATAAAGTAGTCTTAAGAGCGATTAACAACTTTCACTGTAAAAAATGTCTTGACCAAACAGAAAAATTATGCAACTGTAAAATATCCATTCACAGATGACATGATATTACTTCTCCCAAATCGTACTCCCTCAGGGCCTTAATGGAGTCTAAAGGTTGTGGATGTAGACGGTGATTTTTATTGGAGATGTGACATAAAGCCTTGCAGAGAATGGGCCGTTACGTTATTGCCAAAACCATAATGGGCAGTTCTGCTTTCTAACAGCCAGTTTTTGTGACATTTTCATTTTTATTACTGAGATGACAGTAGGGTTATACAGTCACAATGAGAAGAGAGAAAAGAACACACAACCAAGGTTCATAATTAGACTCAAAACAAGGATGGCTGAAAATTGCTGGGTCACCAAAAAAGTCTTAATAGTTTTCAATTTAGTAACTTTAATTGAGGATCAGCAGTAACAATAAAACTCTATTACCTGATCCACACCATTACTTCATCCGTCCATCCACCCATTTTCTATACATCCTTATCCTGTGTCAGAGGCGGGGTGGAGCATAACACAAAGGTCACAGCTGCCAGCTGCAGCCATTCCATTACCATCTGTCTACTGCAGCTCCTGACTACATTCCTAAACCATTGTCATGCTTCTAACTGGTTGATGTCATTAAAGTCTATGTGGAGAACCACAATGCAGAAATATGACCACTTGGATGTAAAAACCTATATGCTGTGTTAGACAAGTATGCTGAGAGCGTTAAAATCAGCAGAGCGGCACGGTGACGTGTAAATAATGGCCTGAAGTCACCTCCTTTCTGCCCTCTCGTCAGTTTGCCATTATGGCGTCTGAGAAGCCGTGCCGACAGAATAGGTCCTGCTCTATAGAATGATGGGTCAATAGCAGTTGTTTATTTTATCATAATAATTACAAAATGATTAAGACAAATAGGGTCTAGTGCAGTGATGGCTGTTGAGATAAACAGGGTCACTATTTAGTTGCTCTTAAGTTACCATGCTAACTTGACTTTTAATCATGCTGGCACGAGTTATATGTCCTATGTATGCGTTATATGTAGCCTTATTAAATAAAGAAACCAGTGAATAACACTCAACAAGACACTAAAAACAAAAACATTAATTTGTTCATATGGCTTATATTATTCTACTCCAATATCATGCAGGCCTAGTGGTCTGATGGATTCTGAAATCATTTACTAGCTCTGCTTAAAACAATATTTCTAATAAAGCTCACAACACCTGAATTCAAGATTGGATAGGATGATTCTACAGCATTTGAATTCCCTGGACGCAAAGCACTTAGTGATTCAGTTTCACTACCAGCTACGGTACATGTAAAAAACAAAACGTGCAAAACAAAAATTCATCACCATCTCTCCAGATTAAAACATCCAAGCGGAAGAATTTTCGGTTGGTATATAGTGGCTTTGTGTTTGTGCCAGAGTCAGCGTCCCAGCTGATCAGAGAGTAACCACTGGATCCCCTGGGTCTGTGTGGCGTTTGAACAAAAAGAAGTAATCTAGACCGATCTACTGCTCCACCAATGTGAAGATGACTCAGACAGAAGGAAGAAATAGATAGTTCATGTTTATAGCCATGGTGAGTATCCTCTAATTAAACACAGTAATGTAGAATAATCAATTATTTATTAGGCTCATTATATGTGTATGTTTCAAAGTGTTCCAGCAAGACACTACTAAAGATGGAAAAGCAGCATGAAAAGACTACCAACATGGAGACAAGGAACACGCTTGTATAATAAACTGCTTTTGCAAGGTTGTAAACATGTAGAAAAACACGTTAATTTATGTCGCAGAGCTGAATGACGCAAGGAACACAAGAGACGGAGGCAATCACAGCACAAAGAGCTCATTTCACAGACAAGTTCAAAGCCAAAGGAGTTTGGGTTTGTTGCAGTGGAGCGGGGAAAAGAGAGCAAAAAAAGACTTTGATTTAATTTGGCAGGCAGAAACTCCATCTCACTCCCTCTATCAAAAAGGGTGAGAAGCACAGAGCGTGCACTGCCACAAAATCAATACAGACACAAAGAGCACAGAGGCAGAGATAAAGAGAGTGATAGCTATAGAGCGAGAGAATTAAAAAAAAAAAACTGTGAGAGACGCCACAATAAAGAAAGGCGAGTGAATGCAAAGAGGGTGAAAGTGAAGCACACAGGGGTGAAAGGAAGGATGAGAGCCGGAGTCACACTTCACTGCAGGATTCTCCATCTCTTTGACAGACAGGTCATGATATCGTTTTGGGTGGTTGCTTGTTGGTTGAAGAGGTGTAAAAACCATGCACTTCTGATATAACTCTCTGACACATCACACACCAGGTGTTTCCACTAAAACCAGGGCTCCCCAAGGCTACCGATGATTGTATTTAAAAGGACTTTTCACAGAGTCTTGAGGGTGAAACCACATCTGTCTGGAAAAAAGTGTTTGGTTATAGCCGTCACATTAACACACCGCACAAGAGCAAATGTTATCTTTTAAAACTGAGTCTGCACCACAAACAACATAAATATACTATACTAAAAAAACTACATAAATACACAAGTACAATACTTCAGAAGCAACATTCACATATCTCCATTTAAATGCATGAATCACTCCATTACTCACAATAGAAGTTTTCGTGACAACGCAGCACTTGATGATACAACACGATCAGGGGTGATGTCCAGTATTAACATTAATATCTGCACCTGCATTTCAGTGGTGAGTCGTCAAATTGATATGTCTGAGATCAATATATGAACTATACTGTAACACAGCTAATGTAAACATCTAGATTTAATCTAGCGTTTTAGCCAGTCTACTGTGTGTATTGTTAACATAAATAGTATTTACACAGTGACTGTCACAATCCACAAATCCTCTTGTGGTAACGACAGGAAGTTGGCTTGGGAGTGTCAGCACCTGAAATGTTGCCCAGCACTCATCAACAATCTAATTTCCATGCCTTCCTGGTTCACTACAGAGGTAATCTTGTTTTGTTAACAATATTTTGCATGGCATACCTGACCAGAAGTTAATTACAGCTATTTAGAGCTTCCCTTTTCCACACATCATGAACATCTCAGAAGTTGATCTTGTGGAGTTGTTTTCATGTTATTTTCCATAAATGCTATGCACTTACTGCTTCCTTTTGAGCATCAAATTCAATATTAAAAAGAATTTTATTGGAAAGCGATAGTGCAGAAAATGTGTATAATTTGAGCTTATCGCCCATAGTCAACAAAAAAAGTAAAAATATATATATAGTTATATATTTATAGTATATAGTTTT
>OMNV01001649.1:23232-74470 GCA_900303265.1 Brotula barbata
AGTTTTCATTAAATAATTCACAGAGCAAAGGTACAGTTTTAAACTATAAAACACCAGAAAAGGCATATAGTCCTGCTAATTTGGTGTATATGTCTGAATAACTTAAATATTCCGCCAGTGGTATTCCATTTTGTAATTTGTAATGTTCTGAATTTTATTTATGATGACTCTTTTTCCTGATGAAATGATGATCTTTGCTCTGAGCTTTCCGGTTATATCTAATGAAGTATAATTGCCTGAAGATATTAAAGAACAATCAACCTCCATCAACAATTTAACACTGAGACCAGATATCTCTTAGTTTTAAGGTGTTAGGATATAAAAAAATTGAGATCCACTTCATCTCAGGTAAAGGCTAAGATAGAAAATACATGAAAGGAGCTGAATAATTAAGAGACAGGGATAGAGAGAGCAAATGTAGAAGCAGCTAAAAGTGAGAAAGGAAGAAGCAACGCATGAAATGTGCAAGAGACAAAAAAAGAAATGAGACCGGTGGGATAGCAAGATGGCACGACGGGATGCCAAGAGGGAGGAAACAGACAATTAGAGACAGTCTGACAAAGAGGAGCAGCAGGAGGAAGAATGAGAGACATGAAATGGCACAGAGAGTGCAGCAGCTTGGTTACAGAGAGAACAAAACATGGAAGATGATTGTGAATGACAGATGTTTGGAAAGAGGGAGAGGTGTGAAAGCGATGGGGAAGTGAGAAGGGGAGCCGCAAGAAGCGAAGGGCGGAAATTGGCTGTACGGTGTGCCTTGCATATGTCCCCGAGAATGGAGATGGGCTTTTATACTCGAGTCCAGCAGCATTAGGCAGCATGTCTGTCAGTGGACACTGGCATGACATTAAACCACAGTCTGCAGGAAGCGTCCACTCTAATCACATCCCTCTTCAGTCACCGCCTCCCGCCGACAACACAAAAACAAGCCAGAAAAACAAATGCGCACACACATGCAAGCGCACGTACACACACATATAGTAGAGTGACACTGATAGGCAGGAAGGGGCACAGTGATACACTCAACCACTAGATTCATTAGAACACGGCACACAGAAGACCAGCTATACACACACAGGGTTGAGTCCTTGACTGGAGCCCACAGCGTAGGAGGAGGTATCATCACCGTGCAGAGCTATCATTATCCAGCGCTCATGATTTCTCTACATAGTCCCCCCAGTCCAGACTCACATCAGCCAACAACAGATCACTGCTGCCACTTTGCCCTTTTTCCCGAGGCTGCCAGTCCTTTTATGAAACAATGTGATGTTTAAAAGCTAAGTAATCAGTAGACTACAGTTGGGCCATTGTTACAGCATCTTAAAGCAGACTTTCATATTAAAGCATGGTGCACTTTTATCCATAGAGCACTGGTGCTTGGCTGGTGATAACACATCGGAGTCCAGAGACAGAGGCACAGCTGCACCACCCACTGTGACTTGAGGAATATTCTCCAGGAGAATGTGAGAAACATTTTGACCACAGACACAGAACAGTTAGTGCCACTATCAAGTTCAATTCAACAGAATATCTATCAGCGCAACAAATATCAGTTTTCTAATTGAAATCTGAAGATGACATTAATAACTTCACATAGGTAGAGTAGCAGGGACCACGCCTAAATATCATCTCTACCTGTCCAATCTGTATAAACTGTTGTCCCATCCTCTTCTGTTCACTGATTTTGAAACACACCCTTCAAACCTCTCATCCCCTTGACCTTCACATCCATTCTTTTGAGCCATCATCCATCCTTTTACCCATACCTTCATTCCATCATTCTTTGTTTCCCCTCCATCATTCCCTTTCTACGCATACAGACCTCAGCTCTCCGTTCTTGAGCAACTGGCTGGGCTTTGATGTGGTTTGGATGTTATAGAGGCCATAAATGATAAACACCTCGAATTGTTGTGGTTAGGTCTCTGCTAATGAATCAGGGATTAATCAATGAAATGCTGTCTGTTGAATAAAAAGATGTCATCATTTCATGTTTTGCTTTGGCTTTGTTTTAAGGACAGTGACGTGCTAAGTGAGACAGACTGCCCAACTGTCTGTCCTTTGCATATTAAGACTGAATTTTAAACTATAGTGTAGTTCAAGATGCTCATATTAGGAGGCATATACAGGAAAAATGTATAGAGCCAGCACATAGGGAGACTTAAAACATACAGCATTTCCCACAACCTTTGTGTTTGTGTGTGTGTGTGTGTGTGTGTGTGGGGGGGGGGGGGGGGTATTGTCAGTTGCTTCAGTTTGATTAGTGAGTTTTAGTGAGTATGTGTACAAGAATGTGGAAAAAATTACAACAATACTTTTTTTCTACATTTCAAAAATATAATTTCACTCCATGTACTAAGCACAAAATATATTTCACGCAAGCTCATCACTTAGTAGTAAGAGGAATAAAAGAAAGACAAAATTTGTGTACACTGTAAAATATGTTCATGCCCAAGACCATGAAATAGCAAACACTGGGTTTGTGTCCGTGCTGTAGATGAGTTTCTTTGTATGGTTGTGCTGTGCGTCACCAGGTCACACGGCTAATGGTGATTGCACTGTTGGAGACAATATTCTTATGGGTCAGAGATCAGTGCTTACCCCACACTTGCTGAGAGCGATGTACCACCATCTCTCCCTCACTGAGCGGAAACTACGACCACCCACACAGCTCAGAACTTCTTCGTCGCCGTCTTCCTCCATCTGAGAGAGAGAGGGGGAGAGAGCAAGATTAAAAGAAATGGAGGATGTGCAGAGTGGATGCTGTTTTCCAAAATGGAGATAACTCAGTCCTAATCCCCTCTCCCATTCACACGTATGGTCGATTTAGACGCTTCAGTTCACCTAAGATGCATATCTTTGGACGTGGGAAAAAACCAGAGTACTCGAGACACAAACCCTTGCCCTGAGGCAACAGTACACACCACCACGCCGCCGTGTCCCCCAGGACATATTTAGATCCTATCTAATTATCTGTCTCCATGGGAGCTAAGAAAGGAGTTGTGTGTGAACAAACCAAGGGTTGAAAGATCAAAAAGTCATGTTGGATTTACAGACAAAATATACTTCATCATTTCATCTATCGCCATATTTGTGTTTTTTTTTCTTGCACTGGTTTCATGGAAAAGTGTTATATTGTTTAAAAATCGATAGTAACAAAGAATACCTCAACCTTTCAGTAAAAAAGTATTTTGAGCTTTCGAGTTGTACCATAAACCCCATGATTGTTTTTCCAATGTATTTTAATGACAATCAACAAAACTTGCATTGGTGATGCATTAAATAAAGTGTAATGCTGTATGCTGCATGCATCAGTGGATGTCTCATATGTACGTATAATGTCCATATAATATATTTTTGGGCATACACAGTAGGAAAGGTGACTTTTACCATCCAGAAATAAGTCTGAACAATGGCATATTCCTTAATCTCACCAATCACACACATACACACAGATCAGACAGTAGCTTCAACTACAGCATCACTCGTAGAATGCTTGGGGACACTAACAGAATAAATGCTTAGCGCAGCCAATGTTCTTTATGTGCGCATTTGTGTGTTTGTGCATGCTTTCTTACCACACAGCCTGACCAGGTGTAGCGTGTGGTGAGGTTGATGACCTGGTTGTTGTCAGGCCTGAGCACGGCCTCCTTTTGGTAGCAGTTCTGAGTGGGAACAGATGCAGATTAACATGAAAAAAACTTTTAACCCCATCCCACATTTTCATTATATTCACTTTACGCCGATTTATCTCATTAGTGATTTCAAGTATTTCCCAGAATGCCTTTCAAAAACTCCTCAGAGTGTGCCACTCTTTGCTGCATTCAGCTCTGGTTTACGTGGGTACGTGTAAGAATATCAACCAATAATAACAACACTGAAAGCAAGTTTTTTTCAGTCCAGAAAGGGCAGAAAGTGCATAATCAAAATTTAATTGAAACTGTGATGGTACTGCATTCTGGTTCATTCAGGGTACTGTCACCAGAAATTGATATCTCAGCCTCCTCTCTGATGGATTTCTCCCCGTGAGATTGCTGAATGTGAATGAAAAATAACAACTCTAGCAGGAATGGTTCCTATTTGATTGTAAAAGCTGCGCCATTTGTAGCTGTGCAGGAAATACTGACACAATGTAACGCCCACGTCTCGGCAGGTGTCAGCAAGAAAAATGCACCTCTAAATATGCAAATGAACAAGGACATGCAGGTTATATGACCAACAATTGGTTTTTTTTTGCTTACAGTACTATAGCATCTCAGGATTTAGCTTTAAACAGTATATTACATGACACACTTGATCAGCCCAATTCCTGCTTTAAATGCCTCCTCTTTTCTCTGCTACAAACCACTTTTCTATGAAGGCACTCCGGCTGGTTTCATGCACAGAACAGTGAGATGCTAAATGCTGATGTTGACAGCAGGTATGGTGTGAACAGATGTTCACAGGAAATGGTTAAATTGTACATTATTTATTGTTTGTGAGAGAACTTTCAGGTTGATTTCCTACACTACTCATACTTTATAGTTTACCATAACAATAGCAGCAATAATTCATGTTTCTCCTACAGTTCAGAGCAGTAAGGAAATGTTGGTCAGCTAGATGATAAATTTTAACTGCAAAGAAAATGAAATGGAGAACAATTTTGTGTAGCAAACTGACATTTCCTTTCTTGTGGTTTTGATAAAAAAAATAATCATCCTTTATCATTGCATCTATCATCAATAACACATAATCACTATGTCTCCAAAATTTCAACTTTTCCAAAAGCAGCTCTGTGTCATCCTGATCAGCATGTATTCAAGATATTCTTATGGGGTTTGAGATGCGTGAACCATGAAAACGACAAAAATGGAAACACAGGCCTTTACATAACAAGAGCGCCAATTGTTAAATGGTGTGTCATTTCCCCTTAAATTCTGACATGATGCGGGTGTCAGTACCTCACCTTTTCATGCCTCTTGTACACAGCTGGCCACTGAGAGCTGTCATCAAAGTAGAGTAATATGTTTTGACAGCACTGAGACTGCAAAAGAGAGACGGGGAAGAGGGTGCGGGGAGAGCAAGTGCGAGTTCTTTTTTAAAAGCTTTACATATCAAAGCAGGCTACTTACTCCAAAGTCCAAAAATCAGGCTGAAAGAGTAAAGGCAAAGCAGGGGTAGAACATGACAAGAACAGAATCCCAAAGCACATGCCAAGAAAGATAAAGGTTTGAAAAACAAGGTGGATAGAGCAAGAACAGACAGAGAAAGAGAGGAAAAAGAGGAGAGCAACAGCTTAAATTATGGAGGGGACAGAGAAAGGGAGAGAAAATTGGTCAGTCAAGACTCGAGAGGAAGAGACTGACGACGGAAAGGATGATGACAGAAAAACACAAATGGTGCCAGCAACTGACAAAAGCATATTAGAGTGGCTATAAGGAGAACGATGTCAACATTCAATAGTGCTGAAGTGTGCCAACATGGAAAATAAATAAATGGACACACACACACACATACACACAACCCTACCTTTGGATAGCGGAACCGGAAGTCCAGGCGTCCAAAATTGGTGAGAAAGCAGAATCGAGTGAGAAAAACCCAGTCCTGCAATGAAGAAAGAGAGGAGAAATAAATGATCAATGAAATCAAAGAGCAGACAAAGTGAGTTAAGACAGAGGTATTAAGAAGATAGAAAAACACAAAAAAAGAGGAAGAGGGTGATGTAGCCAGGAGATAAGAGACCAGACATACAAAAAGGACCTTGAACAGGGGCAATAAAGACAGGAAGAAGAAAAAGGCCAGGCTTTTAGAAAATGTAGAGGAACAGACACAGAAGAGGGTCATAATACAAAGAAAGGAGAGAAAGAAAATGAAAAGGAGGGCGGTAGGAACAAGGGGGTAGACAGAGAGGTCACAAAGGGGCTAGTCAGGGCAAGAAGAAGAAATTTCAGATATCCATCCAGCTACTCATCATCTTTTTCAACACGCTGAGCAAGTACCCCAGATGTCCTTCTCCCTAATCACGACCCCAGCTGTTCCTGGTAGAGATGTTAATTCTTGTAATTAGGGGAAATTACACAAAATGAAACTTTCATGATCCTTGCAAGCCTGAATCAATGCAGCAGAATAAACCAGAAGAAACTGAAGAATGGAGCAGCAGGACAGTCACATCTATTGGTAAACCTCTGAGAAAAAAACTGACAAGACAATGATGGCACGAATGTGTATCATAGCAACCTACAGCGAGTCCATTATGGAAATCAGAGGTTCTGACAGCAATGCAAATACAAATGTACTATACAGGCGTTTTACAGGAGTTTGTGTGATTGCATCCACACTACGTCATGTTTTTATTACAGGTTGTAGATGACTGGTCGTATAAAACCCTCCAGCATATTGTACATCTGCACCATGGCCTCCTCCTATGCAGCAGGCAAAGATAATATGTTTGTCAGAATGACAATATGATACACTAATTAATAGGGTATACTACAGATAACGGTTGTTTTTAAATATATATATATATATATTTATCTAACCATGTGGGGAAAATTGGGACAATATACAGAGAACATAAAATCAGACCAAACTTTAAGAATAAAAAGACAGCCACACATTCATCTAACAAATACATTACAACAAATCCATGCAAGGCCTGTGGCAAATGGCAAATCTAAAATACGGATGCATACAGAAATAAATTCATTCTGTACCATTTCAGTCTACAACTACAACACACACAAACACATTGGAAGTAGTTGCTCATTTCAGCTTCTTCATGGACTCATTACATAGTTCTCCACACCTTTAGCAAAGCTGGCCTTCAGGCTGCTTGTTATGAACTTTTTGATCCTCAACCAACCAACGAAACTCACCACATTCCATTATACTGTAATTACCGCTGCCTTGTGTTCTGTCTACATAAACAAGCACCGTAATTTCTATGCTGAGAAATAAAGTGCAACCAGAGCACTGTAGCGTGCCCGCCGCCACCGTCATATATCACTGCAAACAGAACCGCAGCCATATTTCAGCCTCTGCCTGCCAGCTTCAGCCCTGAAGCCTCTGGGCTATAATTCATGAAAAAAACTCCAAAAGTCACTCAAGCCCAGCTCCATCCTCTGCCTGTTGTCTGACGTGTAAGGCTGTAACCATGACCACCCGGGCAGCAGAAGGACACAATGACCCAGAGCTGAGTCCCACGGGAGGACAGAGAGGGGTGGTCTGGTTTACATGGAGAGTTGGGGGGGTGTATATCCTTTAATGACCAAAGGCTGGGACTGTGAAAGACCGCTCGTTGGGCTCTCACACACCAACAAACACACACACACAGACACAGACCATATTGCACACGAGCACGTCTCACACACATGTACACACATACACACATCACAGGAAAAGTCAGTCAGCCCATTATTGTCATAGCAACAACAGCATGCCTTACTTTGCAGCTGCCATAGAAACATTAAAAGGCCAAGCCATTCATTCACAACACACAAACACTTTTAGTCTGTCGTGCTGGCCGACCGTCCTTCAAATTACCTACTCAATAACCCAACAGCTTGGGTCTAAACAATTTTGTTTGTGGAAAATAAGGAATGAGACTTGCTTGCCTTGTGCTCATTTGTGCTTCAAACCACACTAACACACACATACACGTACATATTACAAGACTGACCATCACACACTTCTCTGATCATGAATTCCAGACAGAAACCCCAAATTGCTGCACCTTATAGGAAGGACTGACCACACACAAACACACGCACAACACACACTGCCTTTGACACCAACAACAAGGTCTGACCGGGAGCAACAGGTCCAGAGCGCTTCAATGACTGTCAGTACAATTCATCAGTGGCGTCAAGCTATTCCACCAAACCACAACAAACCCTGGGAGGGCCCATTTAGTCTGTGCAACTGTGTGTATGTGTGAGTGTGTGTAGTGGATACACTGAAACCCTGAAAGCAGAAACAGTGGATGAGGTGTCTACCTTAATCCGCCTTAGTCTTCTTATTTCCCCAATGCCACTGCATTGTGATGCAGAGTCACTCAGCCAAGTCTCATGAGTGTGTCTGTGTGTGTGCATGCGTATGCTTGCGTGTGTGACTACATACACCCCATTAATCAAGTGTTACTCCCCTCCCTTTCTTTCTGCCTCGTTGTTTTGGTTCTCTTTGTAGTTTTCTGTCTTTTTCTCTCACTCTCCAGATCCCTGTTTGCTTGCTAAGCCTCATTAACAATTAATTACCAATCAGCTAGTCAAGTCACCCCTGGACCGCTGGGCTTCTCAATGATTCATTAGTCAGGGTTACACAACGCTGCAACATTTACATACTCGCACACAAATACACTCACACATCAGGGTCTGTCCCTGTCTGTGACTCTTGGTCTTTCAGATGAGCATGCACAGACTTCAAAGCGTGCAATGCTCACTCACGATAAAGAACGTGCAAATGAAGATTCTCACATAACACATCAAGCTGTGTATCTTATCTCAATGTTCTCATTAAAAAGAGATGCAGGAAAACTGATTCTGTGGTGTGGATGGAAATTCTACACATGCGTTTCCCAGAATTACCTGGGAGTTAAATTATAAATCCATGCAGTGACTTTCAAGATTTTTGGTGACATTTAAGAGCTCACAATTGACAAAACCCGCCTGGGATTAAAGTAAGATGTCATGGAGGCCACATGACCCCCTTGAGATATGGAGGCCTGATTAGATCCCTCATTTACAAAATGCTATATTAACCCAAATACCAATCACAGGATTTTTCCGCAGGATGTGTTAATGTTGATTTTAGGATAAAGAAAGGCCTGCAGAGGTGAGGCGCAGTGATGAATGTGGGTAATATATTTTAATTAAAACACATTCTCATGGCCATTCATTATTATGTTTTAAATCTACGATTCTGATTAAATGTGGAAAAGCCTTTGAATAATCCTGCTCCCAAAGACATTATGTACCATATAGACACGCAGCCCAATCTTCTAAAGAACATGAAAGCAATGCTGAAGGTTGCCGTGCTCCCACAGGGAATGGGTTTGCTCAAAGGTTTCTTAGACATTTCTTTAGTGGAGTGGGTTTTGTTTTTCTGCCTTTGCCCAGATTTCCACTGCTGAGTGCAAAAGTATGACCTTCTTCTGACCTTATAGCTTCCACCGGCCCACAAGGGGCAATTTTATCAGCAATTCCAGCCCCTGCATGAGCCAGACTGGCTAATTGTACGCCATCTCCCAGCCCACACAAAGCCATTATCCAGTCCAGCACACCAATGCATTGCTCTATTGATATAAACTACTGAATCGACTACTTTGTCCACTGGTCCAGCCTCATACATAGCTTTATCAGTTGATATTGTTGTATTTTTGTTGCATATTCTGAGACAGAGGGAGGGGGGGTGAAGAAGGCACAAGCAAGAACAATTATGCATATAAAAATACAAATGTTAAGCTTGGTGTTATCATGCATCATTCAAAGTGCTCGGTTGTTCATGTTGTTTTGTATATGTTGTCGCTTGTTCATTACATAGTGAGAGTGAGAGGAAAAACCGTCAAAAAGAATCTCCCCAACAGGGAAATTAGTGAAAGGCATCAAAAGTCCTATGTCAATTTATCAATTTACAATCATGCCCAATTAATTTGTGTGCTCTAATTTGTCCAATTCTAACCAAAAAAAGGCACAGGGTGTTTTTTGTTCGATGCTTTTCATAAGAAAACAAGTTGACGAAAAACATATTCTTATTTACTGCGCAAGGATGGAGACTTTCCCCTCTCTCGTTCGCACGCGCGCACACACACACACACACACACTTGGAAGTTGCCCAGTGCAGCCAATGATTTTTAGCCTATTACCGGCCACTGAGCAGCTCCAGTGGAGCAGGTGGGGATTCAGTGCTGTGCTCAAGGACATTTCAACAGCATTGATAGATGGACGAGTGCCTCCTGTTCAGTTTATTCATGATCGCCCAAATCAGTCTGAGGACTCAAACTGCTCACATCAGTTCATGATCCATTCCCACCTGTATTTGAGCAGCAAAACCAGCAGCATGCCAGTTTTACTGTGTACAGTAGTGGACTTAGGAATCTTTGCTGTCTCAATCCATCAGGTTTTGGTCCGAGTCTGGTAAGGTGCTGTATAAGTAAGGTGATATTTTGGTGCACAGTGAGAAACGATTTCAACCTTTTGTATTTTTGTTGCGATATGAGAATGCGTCACGAGACACGCTTCATGCAAAATAGTGAATTTTTAATACTTCATCTATACTATACATACTAATACTTTGGATCAGCAGTGTTGCCATTATGTGTTCATGGACGGTTCTGGAGCGTTGGATTGTTCTGAAAACTGGCAAATGCATATAAGTTACCTGAACCAGAGCTCCCCTCTGCAGTCTTTACAGTGAGAGAACAAAAATGTCAAAATTGTGTTGCACACTCGAAGCAAGACAACATTTCATACTCGCTTTGGCAACTTTTTTTTCCCCCCCTGTTCTTTGGTTCATGTATCTTGTAAGCATCTGAGAATATTCATGCATACACTAGTAGATAACAACCAATATAACTGTCACATATTTCATAACACCTCATCGCATCGTAACCCCTTAAGCACCAGAAATTGAATTGGGAATTGAGTACACCTGAAGGTAAACAGTTTGGGGTTATTTACAGGACTTTGAATGAATCCAATGGACATTTCCAGCTATTAATAAATATACCATCAGATAAGTCAGGAAAATTTCAAGCTAAGTTGTGAATTAAAAAAAACAATCCTAAAAATCACCACAATAACCCTCACTTTTGAAGCTATAGAATTTTTTATTCATTTTATTTTTGTACAGGTCCATTGGACGTTATAGTGACAACAGTCTGCCTTAAGTGCCAAAACCATACTTGTATATAATATCGCCTGATTAATGACGACGTATTAAAATGATTACCACTTGGGACTGGGTACAGTTGATGATTTAATGTCTCCTTCTTTTCTCTGCATTAGTAAAAAACAGACCGTGATTGACACATACACTCTCTGTATGTACATACACATCGACTACTGGATTAAAAGGTGCAAAAAATCAGTGGATTTTCAGTACATAGATAATCTTTCTGCTGCCTGCCGGCTTAATTAATCTGATCTGAACAGTGATCCATGATCTTAGTTAAACATTGATTTTCTTCAGGCAGAGTTAAATGTCTCTTCTCCGGTGTCAGAGACACTGGCAAAGCTGATTTTGTACCATAACAGTCTTTTAACCGATAAAAATGCAATGAAACAGTCATTTGTGTTGACTTAAGTCGTATTTGACATATTTACCTTACAGGCTAGTTTGGCTGCATGGCAGGCTGATAAGATTATGAAACAAAATGGTAGACCAGCCCATCCAGCACGTTTCTGGTGTGAAGCAATGTGCTCCGTCTGTCAAACTTAATCCATAAACTCGTGAAAATACAAAGCACCGAGGGGGAACACCAGGTGGTAGCGGATTAAACGGCTCATATCTTCAGTCTGCACAGTCATATTTTAACTCTCTCCTACAGCATGTCAGGGCAGCAATAGTTGTCGATGCTGATGGGACTGAAAACTGTAAAACACCAGGCTGAATGAGCAACGCCTTTTGACGCACACCTGTAACGGCTCCCCTCATCATTAATCTGAATAATCCCGACAATTTATATTTGAATAAAAACTAAACCAGACTCAACAGAGTGCCCCGGTCTGCATTATTGATTACAGCGGGCACGGTCTGAAGATATAGATTCAATAAAGCCAAACAGAGTCCAAACATTCTCCAGGGTGAAACATACGCCGCATATGACACACACACAAACACACGCGCGCGCGCGCACACACATACACAGACACACACAGATTGCGCGCAACTGTGAGGGAGAAAGAGGAGGTGTGTTTCAGTAAATAACCAAGGAATTAATATGGCAGGCAATTTAAGACAGGAAGCGAAAACACCGCGGTGGAACGTCAGTGCAACAGCCCGGCACAGATACACTTGCGTATGGAGGCGCAGTCCCGGGTCTCCTTCCTTCGCAGTCAGTCCCGGTCCGTGGCGGTGTCGTCTTCACAGGTGATACATCAAAGAGGGGGCTACAGGAAGGGGGGCGGGGGACAAACGGTGCTCACCTCTTTGGTGTTAACGATGCCTTTGACGTATTTCCCCAACACGGAGCCCACGCAGAGGACACTGAACAGCACGGCCACGAACAGGAGTCTCTCAACGACCCTCACCTCCATCGTTCTCTCCCCGCCGCTGTGGCTCGTCTGCTCCTCAGGGTCCCTTCAGCCTGAAACGGGGCGGGAGCGAGCGCGCGCGAGAGAAAGCGCGCGCGAGAAAGAGAGAGAGAGAGAGAGAGAGAGCAGGGCGCGTGCTCATTGGTCGCTGTGACGTTGGTGCCCCCCTCCCTCCGGCTAAGATGTAAGATGTGTGTGTGTGTGTGTGTGTGTGTGTGTGTGTGTGAGCGAGAGAGCTGTGGGGGGCGGCGTGCGCGCGCGCGCTCTCCATCCTCGCCTCGCGCGTGCTCGTTTTGATATTGCGACATGTCCACACACAGCTCTGTGCCACCCCGCTGATTGCGATGAGGTTTTCAGAGCTCACACACCTGGAACGAAGCCTGATTGAGAGCCGCTCCATATTCACAAATGTCACTGAAGCGATGTGTGAAGCCTCCAGGCCCGTAACCAATTAAAGGAAAAACAAAATAAAGTGTCTCAAGTCAGGCCAACAGAAAATAATAGAATAGAACAGAATGTAGACTGGACATAAATTGGAGTCCAATGTACTTTCCAAGACCTACATACAACAAAGAACCGCGTAAAGTCAAGAGAACTCCTCACCTCGGGGAGGGCAAGGGGACTTGTCCTTAAGATAAGTGTTTAATCCTAGTCTAAAGGTGACCACTCAGATTGACTTGATTACGAAATGCCCCCCACAGCATAACACTCCCCGCCCTCATCCGTTTTGGCTTGTACTATTCACGTGATCTACGCCACTCTCTCTCGATGACACTGTAGTGAAGGATGACTCATCTGTCCATATCACAATTTTCCCACTGTTCTGGTGACCACTGCCTGCAATTTCAGTTGTGCAGTAAGCTCCACTGTGAGGTTCTGTTACGACATCTTTGATTTTTTTTCTTTACATTTCTCACCTGTCTATATACTAACAGGCACAGGCTATATTTTGCAGAATTTCCAACCTAACCAGTAGCAAAAAAAACAAACCATTCTCCATACATTCTCCATTGTAATGCAATAATGCATAACAATGCAAGTGTTGGTTTGCATGCAGAGAAAAGGTGATCAATGAAAAGCACGGCGAAGACTTGATTATTGACTATTTCCAGTTTTTACTGATATAATATGCTTTTAGGACCTAAGGTTAATATTTTTGTTCACCATTGCTTGAGCGTTGGTATCAGTGAGATCTGGGTTGGATATCTGTTCTCAGTCAATTTTACCTTCATCAAAGAAAGATTAAACCACAGCAAATTTGTGGGAACACGTTTATTTTGTTGAAAATCAACAGGAAAAGTAACCAGCCTGCTCATGGTAAAATAAGACATATAAACTATGAACTCTAGAAAGAAAATGCAGTTATATCAACCTGTAATCGATCTGATTAACAGATGTGAAAATAAAAATATCTACAAGAGTCATTTTTATCATAGTCTCTTTTTTTCACAGGTGCACTTGCGGTGTTTTCCATTAACATAAAAAAAAGTGTAAACTTAAAAACAGCTTTGCTTCCCGTCTATGGCTTGCGTATCTTTTTTTTACATCTACATCAGAACTGCATTTTACAGTGCCATATGATTTGCATATAGAGTCCGCTGAGGCTGTCAATATGTCTAGCACCTGAATATTCAGTGGTAACATCAAACACTACAATGGTGAAGAGACAGTACATCCACTGTGACACAGACTACAGTCTTAGGTTTGGACTGAAATGACGAACTTACACACAGATAATCTTAGTGGTCAAGAAGATTCAAAGGATTGTCTGTGAGAAAACATCTGAGGTCATTAAATTAAAGTGTGGTTTTGACAGGATCATACTGAGGGAACTTTGTATTTTATTCAAAAATACTTGTGAAATGTGAGTTGACACATTTAAATCAATTCCAATGTCAGGGTGTGAAAAGAAAATGAATGTGATGCTGGTGTGTAGTAAATTGACAACCACGCTTCTGGAAAAAGAAGCACAGTCCCAAAATGTGAAAAGAAAACCACTGTGATGCTGGCATGTGACTGCATAGCTGTACGATTCTGACATAATCAGTGAAAGTTAGCTCATCTCTGCAGTAGAGTTGCACTTTGCATTCCACGTCGCCGAATGCAGCCCTGGGCAAAGAAACTCTAGTGGGAAAAGCCTTCAAAGAGGGAAATGGCAGATGTAAGCTGTACAACAGTATAAATTAACAATCAACATTACATTGGAGCACTACAACTAGTGTGTACTCATGAGGTTGAGTTGTGATGATAAAATTGCTCAAAACAGACATACTGTGAAACGATACTCATTAAAACAACACTGAATAAAATATCGCAGTTCTAAGTCTCAAAGCTCACAGAAGCATTGATGGAATCACAAATTCACTAAATGAAAACACTGAATATCTCTATAAAGTAATAACAAACGACATGGAGGAGGACTCATCTGCCCAGGACACCAGGTGGGGCTCTCTGGTCCATCACCTGCACTTGACTTAGCCTGACGCATGAGTGGTCATCAAGGGCAAGATGAGCATGGAGGTCAAAAAGCAGCAAGGGAACGTATCTGACACATTTTCAAGTTTCCTTGTATATTTCAAAACTAAAAACGTATTACCCATCCTGGTCAAGTGGGTGAGACAAAAGTTGATTCAAACAAGTTTTCTAATATTGTTGTAGTGAGAGTTACAAATGACAAAAGGTGCAAACGAGATAAAGCACACAAACAGCAAACATTCCTTCATTAGTTCATTCACGTGTTTTGTATCAGGTTTTGTTCTTCATCAGTTTTGAGTATCAATCGTTGTCTTGCCTTGAGTTGCTTTGTTCAGATTTTTAACAAAAAAAACGACCACATGCACCCTCAATTACTCCTCACAGTGTGTGGCCAACTCTTAAAGTCTAGAGTTGGTTTATTCTTTAGAAGCCATGACCACAACAATGTGCCAAACAAACTCTGTAAGGATTCCGAGGTGGCCCCTTGGGAGTGAAAATCCTAATTTTGCTGTGCCAGACCTTATGTGAATGCACAACATGCACACACGAGCTTATGTTTCTCACAAGTGCTTTTGGTTTCACACACATGAATTACCACTACAAACTAGTGTGCTATCATGTGAATGTGCAAGAGACTCTCAAATGAGCCACACATTCAGGCACCAAGCAAGAAAAAAGTGACACGTTCACAAGTGCATGCCTAAAATATACTTGCACGAATCAACAAACCAACTTCCGCAAAAGTGCAACGTGAGCATAAATGGCAACCAGTAATGCAAAATTTCATACCGTCATCTCCAAGAGGATGAGTGTATTACTTCTTTCTCCTCTACAGCCGTGGTTTTCTCTATCAATCTGGCTAAAATTACTGTACTAAGTGCTTTGAGCTGACAGAACTGAGCATGGTCTAATCCCATAGCATGACTTTTCTGATGAAAATCCTACTCTTCTACAAGGGGTGGAGGGGGGGGGGTTGCACTTCAGCTTAATCCTATTCATCACACAGCATCCCTCTCTACAGACCTGGCAACCCAGCTCTGCTTCCGGCCAAGGGCAGGACAGCGCCAGCATTGTTGGCATCTATATTTAGTTGGACTTAATAGAGAGACTGGCCCTCTCAAGGACATTTTTGTGTACTTCGAAGTGATTCTGTAGAAACATGCACAGAAAAGTGTCCTCGGGTCATTGAACAAAAACTCAAGCCCAAATGCAAGAGAGCAAAAACTCTGGACTGCCAGCCTCATTCAGATGGCCAAATGCAGGTTCAGTGGCTTTTACTCAGTGCTCTTACCATCATTTTCCAGCTTTCCCTAAAACCCCCTGATTTGTAGAAACAGGTTGTCAGACAGGAAATCCACAGGCTCCAGTGCAGTACTAATGTGACATACTGCACTCTGGGAAGTGAAGGAGTGAGCAATAATGTTTGGTGAGCAGGCAACCAGAGACAGCACAGTGAAATTTAAATCTAGTCCCCTCTCTCTCTCATCCCAAGAGGAAGGTCAAACGCCACCCTCACTCCATTCAGATCATTATGAAGATGGGACGCCATTTTCCAAACAAAACACCAAGCTAGCACTTAAGGAAGTAGCGCATCTGAACAAAGCTTGCCTGCAGCAATCATAAAAAGCATTTTGCTTTAGTATCAACACTGCAAAAAGCTCTAGGCAGCATCTAGATGGGGCACTGTGTCCCTGTGTAATACCATATCAGTATGCATTGGAAAGGCAAGGGACGTCGGAGCAGCAGTGTTAATTTAGCACATTCAAAATGTGGTATGAACAGCAAAAGGTTACATTTAACAAACATTTAGACCAAGTCAACAAACAAGCTTCGAGTAATTTCAGGAGTATAATACAGCAACAGAAATTATATAAATAAAGGTAATAGTACGGAGTAGGACTAATAACATGATTAAAAACTGCTACAGAATAAACATAAACAAGTACATGATTAATTCAGTTTAGACCCTTTCAGTCTGCTGTGTTTTAGCTTTGTAATTCTATTTATCACAGAGTCAACGGAGTTACTAGCCACAAAGTGAGCCGTATTGACTGCCAAACTGGCATAATGGAGAACACAATGTGAAGTTATTAAGTGTGATTTAGAGTGGCTCCCTAAAGGACAAGTGGCCATTAAGATGGGGATGGCTCTATAGAGAAGCATATAGTGTGCCTACCCCTATCTGATTAGGCCCTTCAATGGCTGCCGTAGCCTGGATGAATAACCTATTCAGGCCTCGTCTCCAAGAATATTCTGTGCTGCATTATGTTTGGGCCTCCGCTGCCCAAAGGCAACTCAGTTAAATTTGTTTGCAGCATAGGTGAGTGACTTCTGGTGCTTGATCAAAGCAGCTGCTGGACAACAGCTTTATTTTAAAACTTGGCCTTCTTTTGTGGGTGTATTTGTTTCGGCGGCCAACAAGTTTTGTGCAGCAAGAGAATTGTAAAGCAGAGGAAGTTGTACATCATTGTTCCTCTACTATTTTGTTCTGTCTCTGAATACCCTACACATCTCCCCCTGCCTCCTGCTTGTGTAGAAGGTCTTTCTGTCTCTTTCATTTCAGCACTGCACTGTCCAAGTCTGTCTGACTTTCATTTAGTTTTTCCGTTCAGCCCTTGGAGCGGCAGCCCTCCTTTCCACCTCACCTGCTTTATGCCCCAATACCCCCTGTGTCGGAGTTATTCTGGGCTGTGACAGCAACCAAACCATCCCCATTAGCAATTTTACCTGCGCCCCCAACAGATAGCACCGCTGCATCAGCAGAGCCAACAAAGAGAGAACCGATTTCCCCAGAGGTGGCTGTTCCACCCCTATCAGTGCGTTCCAGCTTGCGATGTTTGCGAGTCTCCGGTGGTGTGACGTCCTGGGTAAAAACTGCACGAATTCGCTCCACGCAGACATTACCGGCCTCCTTGGTCTCCTTGCAGAGCTGTGATAGGCTGAGGAAGCCATGGGGGAGGTCGTCCACCACACACAGAGTGACGGGTTGTTTTATGTTCCTCAAACGCTTGGCAAACATCACAGAGTCATCCAGCATGGGGTCTAATGCACAAGCCTGAGTAGGGAAAGAGAGGAAGGAGCAGGGAGGGGTAGGTCATGAATGGTGAAAAGCAAACTGAGATTCTCTTCACACATGTCAGGAATCTTAATTAAGTGGAGAAAAAAGAAGCCAGGCAAGCAGGTCTCTTCCCCCCCCCCTGCTTTCTATATACGTATATTCTCCACTGACTCACAATAACCAATTTAACACTGGCACCAATTTCTTCATTTTCACATTCACACATTTCTCAAAAGCAAGAGCACACTTCAAAATCACCTCACTGCTCACGCTCGTGTTTTGACAGGGGCGGATCCTGGCATGAGCGAGGCGAGATGGGCAGCATGGGGCACTCATCTAAGCGAATCATCTATCATTCATCTGTGCATCAGCAATGTCATGTCACCTTATTGCACATTTGAATTTGTAAGGATGGGAACTCTGTACTGACTTCCTCATCACCGCTCCTATTGTCTCGCGTAAGGCTTGAGCATACTTTCAATGCTCAGTAGGATTTACATGCAAATCGTCATACTTCTCCGTAGTGTTAACACACACACACACACACACACACAAACAAACACGTATATTAAGCTCCTCTATCCTCCTTCTGCTCTTGCTTCCTCTCCCCATATTAAACAATGTAAATCCTGGTCTTATGCATCTGTTGGTACAGTGTCATATGATACTTATCATACTTGGAAATAATAATAATTTGTTGTTTTCCTTTATGACAGATTTATCTGCGAAGACATGCAGGTTTTCTTTCTTGGACATTGTAAGATGATGTAAAAAATGCTGAATAAAAGAAATCTAATGAAAGCTGTTTTGCTCAACATTTTAGTAACTTTTATTATATACACGGCTGGCACAATATGCTTTGGTTTCAGCCTATGCCTTTTCAGTTATATGTTTTCATTTGTTCTCGTTTGTTATTTGATAGTTGAAGGTGTTGTCCGTGTATGTGTATTTTATGTACACGTGTTGTATGTAAATTTCATGCGTACATACGATCATTTTCCAGTGCAAACAAATCGAATGAACCCGCAAATTGTATGAATGTTGGTACGTACAATCAAATTTGTGCATACTCATGGTAGAAGAATGAGGACTATTCAATCATTCATTCATTCCCTTTCATGCCTCATGACTGCTATTTTTTCTTACCACTATGTGTATGGGTGGTAGCCCTTTCAGCATGCTGTCGGGTGCCAGCAGGGGGGAGCAGTAGGGATCCCTGACCACTGGGGAACTCTGCACCGTCATGTCAGCCAGTTGCTCTGATCGGAGTGGCTCGAATCCCAAAGGAAACTCACGGGATTGCTCCACCTCTGATCCCTCCTCAATACCAGGTGGGGGTATGGCCATTGATGATAGATCACTGGCCATTGAGCCATTGTCTTCATCAGAGATCATGAAACTTACATCGCTTGTCTGTATAAAAGCAAGAAATGATTCAAGTGAAGTTGGATGAAACATTGCCATAGACATAAAATATTTGCCAGGTGACCTCGGTTTTATATATATATATATACAAACACAGACAACACTTTGTCATTTTGAAATTCCCATAAAAACCTTGGCTCAGAACCCAAGAATATTGGCTGAACAATCCTCATTTCAAGGAAGCATATTTTAAATCTGACGTCATCCTGCTAGCTACATTTCCTCTAGTCCGCCATCACTACAGCCCACTTTGTCCATACAGACAAGCAAAATTATTAGTAATGCACGCCGCATCAGAGCCAAATCTGGTCATAAGTCATGGGTACTATCAGCTGAAGCATACAATTATAGTTTATTTCCCTATAACAATCTCTAATAACAGCACAGTGTCCTCATTGCGCCCTTACCTGCTCTAATCCTATAATAAATTCCTTTGTATAATAACATGTAAACATGCAATGTTTAAAGTGTGTGACATACAGTGCGTTCAGAGAGCTGTGGGGCATTGCTGGGGGAGGAATAGTTGTGGGTTCCCAAGTCCTGGCAAGTCTGGCTCTTCACAGATAATCTCTTGTTCAACTGCGAGGGCTCTAAGGGTAACGGGGGGTCTGCGTGAGGAGAAGAGATGGATGCTTCTGACACACTCTTCCTCACTGCATGTAGGAAAGGAAGGATTTGGATATGAGATAGAAACAGAAAAAGAGAGGTTGATTAGAAACTATGCCAACAAACCATGCACACTACATAATGTAGGAAGGTTAAAGATGCCATTCAAATTCAGTTGAATGGGAGTAGCAGCTGAAGGACACAGGAAAACAATCAATCAAAAATCAACCAAAACAATGGCTTTCGGGTATTCTGCTATTTCTATTCATTATCTGTCCTCTGGTTGACAGCCAACAGCTAAAAGCCCAAAACTGCAAGTTGTGATATAATAGGAAGAAAAGATGGGATGGGCGGAGGAATTTTGAAGGCTGTTGTCACAGTGATATCATTTGTCCCACCTCTTACCGTCAAAACATAGCTGTAAGAGTCGACATGACTGTGGTAGTGCTTTGCAAGCACAACCATCCTCTATGTTTTTAATAATGAACCATCCGAGTACCATGATGGCCTTTAATAATGTACACCCACAAATGACAAATTCTCATTAGTTTGGGCTTTCAGCAGTGGGAGCGTCACCAAGCTAAGGATACGCCGAGGAAAACAGGATTCAGCACCAGATTTATGGTGGCTACAGTTAACCGTTACTGTCAAAGCTGTGCTACAAAGAGGTAAATTGATAGGGATGAGGATGCAGGGGCTATGTAACAGGGTGGAAAGTAGTAGTAGTTTGTTAGCTGGATGAAAAAAGGGGATCCATTCCAATAATCTGCTTCTTATAAGGTGTAAATGAATTTTAGGGCAATTGGAGTGCTCGCTTAGCACATAAAATCCAAATACACTGACATAATGAAAACTCCGACAGCACAGGTGGCAGGGAGACATGACCAAAAATATAAGCAGATTGCATATGACAAAAAATTGAACACAATTTCTGCCAAGCAATGTGTTCCTTGACTGCACAAGCCCATATGGAGGAAGAGATGCACACACAAAAGCAAATTGTTGTATACCAGAGGCTCGTGATGGTGTCTCAGCAGTTGTGCTTGCGGAGGCTGGGTCTCTGTTGGAGTCCAGCAGGGAGTGAATCCAGTTGGAGGCTCCCTGCCGGAAATCTCGGAGCAGCAGTGCTGTATCTCTCTTCACCATGCTGAGTGTGCTCACTTTTTCTACCTGCTTCTCTGTATGCGGCTCATTGCCTAGAGAAGGAGACACAAGGGAAAGGAAGACAGATGTACAAGTGAGGAGACAAGACAGTAAGAGGCAGCAGTACATTACAAAGACATCCTCAGTGCAACAGTTTCAATTCAGTATGACAAATGGCAAACAACGTATTTCAATTATTGAAAAAAGACACAAAACAAACAATTTCACGATCCTGCCAACTTCTGTTATGGAATTTGTTGCTCTGTATTTGCTTTTCGCATAGAAGAAGCCAAGTACTAATATGTTGATTTGCTGTTATTGAAGAGAAAATTCAGAGAGAAAACATCAAAGATCACTTTGGGCTGACAGTTTCAATGTGAGATTTCAGGTACATTAGTTAATAGTTTAATTGAGAATGAAATAATTGTAAATTGAAGCTGTAAGGAGAAAGCCTATTGTATTTAACAATCTTAGTCATCAAGTCTGCTGCACACTAGGTGTCACCATTGTCATATTCAAATGACATAATTACTATCCATTACCTTTTGATTACATGATGAGTAATCAGCACAAGAAATGAAGAATGCAAACATTTTACAGCAAGCATTTAAAAAGCAAACCGTGGAAGGAAAGGGCAACGTCAAAGAAGAAAGCACGTAAAACACATTCACACTAGCCCAGCACTCACTTCATAAGTGTTATAAGAAGCACCCTGGCACAGACACTCCCCTACCTGCGTAGGCACTGAGACACCTGGAGAGCACACTGAGCGGCAGCAGGGGATCCATAAGAGTCAACAGACGGGAGGGCGAGGCGTAGGCAGTGAGCAGGGTGGCTGGGTAGGCTGCCACAATGCCATCTGGCATTCGCACCCCATAAGCAGCGGCACGCATCGACATCGTCACACACAAGTTGCCTCCTGCACTGTCGCCGACCAGACACACTTTCTCTCCTGTCCAACCTGGAGAGAGAAATGAGGATCGGTGAATTAAGAGGAGACAAGACAGTAAAGCATGATTGAAAAGGTAATAATAACAAGAATGAAAAATGAAGACAGAAGAGAAGGAGAGGGGTGGTACTAATTTTCTGCAACTACAGTATGTAAAATGGCATTCACAGTACCTGAACTGATGTTTGTTTATTTTCTTTTACAGTTAAGCAATACAATCTTTGTGACGTTGTCAAACATATTATACGGTGCTCAACATCGTTTTGTAGTACCATTACATTCAAAGACTGGAAGGTGTCTCTGCAGTGAAAATGTACAACGGAGATAAGAGGCAGCACTTCAGTGTAAACAGCACTATGCAATGTGTACCTAGTAGGTGGTGGTTCCTCAGAGCCCAACAGTAGGCATAGAAACATTCTTCCAGGGCCCTGGGAAAAGGGGCCTCGGGGGCCAAAGAGTAATCCACTGATAGAATGGGGACACCAAGGTCCTGGGACCAACTCTTCAGATAAGGCTGCACAAAGAGAAGACAAGAACGTGCAGGGTAGTTTTAAATACTGTGTGAGTGAAGAGTGACCACAATAAAATGGCATAGTTAAGAGAAGATGTGGTTGATAGAGAGACAGGGAGACAAGCTGGGGTGAGAGAGCATTTAAGAGAAAAGATCAAAAGTTAGATAAATTATGTGTCTCTCTGATGTCATCCGTCTACTTTGTGGTATACTGTCTAGACAAAGGAAAAGTGGGTGCTACCCGAACAGTGACCTCTATTTGCTTTCTTTTCATATGGTAATAAAAAAAGGTGCCAACATGTCCTAGTTTCCCGGTTATGAAGGAAAAAAAAACAACTGTGTAGACATACTGGGGGGGAAATCTTTTGCCCTTTTGCTGTCGTTACTCTCAGGTTGTGCTCACTATTCTTATGCCAACCTAAGGCAAGCACTTAACTTCACAAACTGCAATGCAGTGACCTTGAACTGTGAGTAAGACTGACAAAATATTCTTTCTACAAGGCATGTATCTCTTGCTCCTCCATCTTTATCTTCTCCTCACAGATTTCTGACCAGCTGTGACACGGCTGGCAGGGAAAGAGACAGCTTTCCATTCAATGCCAGCACAAGCACCGTTTGTGAGTATGTTTTTACATCAGCTCACCAACCAGTGGTTCAATTTGAAAAACACATACACAAAGGCACAGCTCAAGGAGCACTCTCTTGAAACCCTACCTGTCACCATATATCTTTGTGCGAAACTGAAGACAAGTGAGGTTCAAGTACTGGTCGGGTCAGACAGTGTGGGTTTGTGCAAATCAACAATGTCAATGGAATGGGTATGAATGTGTGTATGTGTCCAACTGCGCAACAGCCATTCGTGGCTGCCTACAATGAGTGTAAATTTGCACCACTGTCCATGGGTTTACCAAGATCACCCAATCAGACATGAGCCTGCATGAGAAACGTTACAGCAACACTCTCGTCTGTGTGTATCTTCTAGTAAACATCCAGTATACAAGAGGAAACACACAGGCGCACACACAAGCACCAACTCATAGGTGCCCATATCTTTTTTCTATGAGGAAATGAATGTGAGTTTCAGACAGGCATGGCAGTTATCTCATTCATCTATACAAGTTATATATCTCTACTGCCTAAACACCAATTAGATTAACTTTCAGATCTTTGTCCCACATGAGACATTTGTCAAGCAAATCGGCTCTAATATAATCAAATATTACACAACACAATAGGTTAAGAATAACAACAGTAGACAAGGTAAAATTAAACAAGATAAAAAGGGAATAAATAGGTGTGTTTTACAAGTGTGGTCATGCATGAACAGTAAAATATACTGATTCCAGACATCCGTTTCTGTGATCTCTGAATTAGAGGTGTTCAAAGGTCCAAAGTTTTGGGCGAGATCCAAAAGAACAGACCTCGGAAACAACTATGCGCATACAATATGGATACATGTGTGGGTCTGTAAAAACCTCTACTATGAATCATATATTCAGGGCCAGACAACCAATAGCTCCTGTCACTGAGGTCCAACATCCCTTTGACCAACATACCACAATAATAATGACCATAATAATGCTCATACAGGATGTAGGGAGGGAGAAAGAAGTTAAGAACAGATACAACAAATGCTAGAGGATATGGGCCTTCACCTCAAAGAAACTCTCTCTCTTCTCACTCTGCTTGCCATGATTCAAGGATTTACAAAGCACAAGGCACCCAGTAAAATTAAGAAGGAAAGGAGTAAGTGCTTGGTGCCAACAAAAGACAGGAAGGAGTTATGAAAAAGACAAAAAAGACAAAGTGAGTAAATAGATTTGGTCAGATATTAGAAAGATTGAGAGGGCGGACGTGATAAAAAGAGAGGAGCCTAAAAGAAGAAGAGAGAAGGATTGTCTGACAGGTCTTCCATTAGTGGCTGGTGTAATATTTCTCTGCAGGGCTACACAGTTCACTATTAATTCCATATGACAGCTCTGTTTACCCCCTAAATCCCTCCCTCACATCCTCTAGTTGCTACGTGACTGCAGAACAAGGCGGTCCATGTCCCTGGCGAGTTCACACAAACTTGTCTAACAATAGCTATAAGGAGCCCTTTGCCATTTACAGACCACACACACGCATGCACGCACACAGATGCCCACAGCAGACAAGATCGAACATTCAAACAAAGCGCAACAGATCAAGCATCATAAATGTCATGACATGGAGCACACACCTTGTTTGCTGAATTATAATGCCTCACAAAATATTTTAAAGGAATTGAATTTATTCATGGAAATTACTCGTGACAAATGAGTAGTAGGCACAGAGGCTGGGCAAAAATCTCTCCAGTTTTGGTGGATTAATTAGAAAATCATTGGCTTTAATGCCTCATCATGAGTCACACTATTGACTGAAAAAATCTCCGACAGAGGCGACTGAGGCTGGTAACCTCTCTGCTCTTCTTGCTGTCATCTAGCATCCGTCTACTCAACACTTTAATTAGTTGAGGACTAACTACAATTAGTTTGAGGAAACATAGCCAGAAGTTGATTTATTGAGGAGATCAGAAAGAAAGAACTTTGCAGGTTAATTATGTGAGAATACTGGTCCAAATTTGTGTAAAAAAGAATGTCTGAGCTGGGCATGAAAGGTTGGACAGGCTGGGAGAATCTATCTGGATTTGGACAATTGGGTGACACATGACATTATGCACAACTACTTTAACCAGCTGATTCACTATTGAGTTTTATCAAAGTGAAGAAAATACAGTCAGGTAGACAGAGATAGAGAGAAATACTAGTTCATTCTAATCCGGTTGAATATAAAAACGTAGTTTTAGTGTCAAAATGTTTTTTGTCCTCACTATATAGCTTTTTCACAACAATTTAGAAAAGTCGCCAGGGGAACATTTTTACATCAGGCAGGTTGAATCCAAAATCTCCATTCCATATAAGGTTTATAGTAGAGCTGTTCTCGAGTTCCGCTGCACAACAGCAATTGTGAATATGAAGTGTCTCTCCATCAGTCAGAGTAAAGTAAAGACTTAATAAAAACTGAACATGGTTTGGCGGAGAGTGATATCTCACCTCATGGGACTTGGAGGTCTGGGCCACAAAGCCTCCCCCGTGTAAGTGGATCAGGAGGCAGGGAGATGAGGGGCAGCGCTTGGTCTTCAGACCGAGTGACAGAGAAATGGCTCCCCCCTCAGAGCGGGACAGAGATAAGAGTGTCTCGCTGTCCTGTAGGGGGTTTAAATGAAGAGAGGGTGACAAATCATTTAGGCATAATAGTTGAAAACGTCATATATTATCCGCTTGTGATGTTTGCATCTCTCTGATGACTGTCCACAGACGGTGCAAACGAACCTCTGTTTTCATTGCGAATATATTTTATGACTAGAGTGACAAAAGGCCTCCATTGAGAGAGGGATTAACTTGCTATTCTGCAGCAGCTTGCTGACAGCTCTTGCTGCACTTCGACACAACACACTAATTTCTATTCATTAACACAAACAAATAGGGAGGGAAGCAGAGGGTAAAAATGGACAGTTTACAGTGATACTGACTTGTGCTCTGTTATAATAAACAGGATATTTGTTTTGTTGAGGATTGATGAATGGCTTAAAATGTTGGCTGATAGAATGTCTTGTTAAGTGTTAGGTTGCAAAGTAAGGAACAGAGTGAGAGATAGCCAAGAACAGAGAGAGGAAATCTGCAAAAATATTTAAGGAAGCAGTAACCTATATGAAAGTGATAACCTACCTATAAGAAAGTGAGATAAAGAAACAAAGTGAAGGGAATTTAGTTTCGCTTTTTAACAAGACTGCTATATGTGTGATAGATTAATGGAATTAACTAATGAAAATGGTCCTAAACTAGATCACACACAAATGCTTACAAAGAGTAAAAAATATCTTTATTTATTTTGTATATCTTGTTTTTCAGGTTTTTCAATTAAGTATAAAGTGAATTATGGCTTTGTAGACGCACCTGTCCTTCACGTAGGTCATAAGAGATGAGCCTCATCTGAATGGGAGCAGTACCAATATGTGCTGATGGTGGAGCTATGGTTACACATGCTTTATGGTTGGCTGCCAGGGGTAGGTCAAAGTGCACAGGGGGCACAGAGAGAGCCCGGTTCACCTTGACTGGAGTGGACGCCATACTAGCCAGGCTCTGAGGAGAAACAAATGAATACAGACATGAATACAGGGATACTGGGAGAAAAACCCAGAGAGACAAGGAGAGAAAGAACAAGTTAGAGTGAGTCATGTCAGTGGAGAGAAAGAGAAACTAGATGAATAAATCATGAAGTCCATTGAATAAATTGAATTTCACTCTAATATTACCAACTGCCTGTAGGCTAAAATGCATAATGATAGAAAGGTAATTTTACCAGTGGAATGTAAAATATCCCTGGTACAATTTCATATCTTAAAAACTGCACAGGGCACTTTTTTGTGTGTGTGCGCCTGGGTTTGAGATGGCTGACAGTGCGTGCATAAAGAAGCAAGAGGTCTACTCACAGAGAGGACTTCAGTCTCAGTGATGTTCCAAAAGGCCTTCCAGAAATGCACATCCAGATTCTGGGTGATGCGTTCAAATTCAGCCCCCCTCAACTCCGGGTCGATAGCATATTTCCCCGAAGTAAAGAAAGAGCTTGCTGCTACACCTGAGAGAGAGGACGAGGAGTGAAGACCAGGTGAGGTGAGTGTATGAAATGGTAGGGCAATGTAGGAAAGGAACATGTATGGTAGAGCAGGTAGTGAAAAAGCAAAAAACAAAAAGTTACAGATGCAGACAGATGGAGGTTAAGAATAATGGGAAGAATAACTTCAGCAAAAAAAATCATCACAACACATCAACTCCTTGAGACTGTAACAGAAAGTAGAAGAAATGATAGAGAATGATGGTTCACAAGTGACAAAATAATAAAACATGGCATCATGCATCTGAGACCTACATATAAGCATTATACAGCTAAGTCAGTTCAAATTGCTGAGAGTAGAACTATCAAGGATGATAAGATAGAACTACCACTGCAACTACTCCATTCAGCGTCTCAGCTCACTAAGGAGGACTATGTTTTTATAAGTGAGGGTCACAGTACACTCACCATATGGTGCAATACCTCCTGTCTCCACTGTGGTGCAGCAGAGAGCACAAAAAAACCAGAAGACGTCTGTGAAGGTTCTCATTCATCCAGATCATGGTTATGGTTATGCAAGAAGTGTTGAATCCAGTGCAACTGGACTTGATCACTTTCTGCAGACCTGAAGAAGCCTCTTGGATGAGAGGCAAAACATCTTCAAATATCTTCTATCAAGTCCAGTTGCCCTTGATTCAATCCTTCATGAAAACCAGAGGAGTCGAACAATTCTTTTTTTAATGTTAAATAATTTAACATGTCTGTTTGCACAAAAATGCATATCAAACAGCATGTCTTCTTCGACCTTGGCAAACACTCAAAACAGTCTGAAATGTAAAGGAGGCGCAACAGCTGACCCGAGGGATCCAAAAGATGAAAGAGCATCTACAAGCTGGACACATAACATCAAAAGGTGTGTTGTCAAGGATGAAGGAGCAATGTAGCAGAGGCATGTGGGTGAGAATGATCTATGAATGAAAATGAAGTGGCCAGATGAGCCTAGGTAGAGAGAAGATGATGCTGACCTATTCCTGACTGATGGCGTTTGTAGTTCTCTCCAAAGGCCACAAGTCCGATAGCAATGGTCTGCAGACAGGGCCGGATCGCTGGCGTGAACTGGAGGGCAGAGTGAAAGAAAGAGGGGGGAAGAAGACGAGAGGGAGGGAGGGATGTAGGGAAGGACACATACTTCATATTCTCATCCAATTTGTTCCATTTCAAAGTATCAGATGGATGCGAGACATTAGAAGTGATCATCTCTCTGAAGAGTATAGGGAAAAAAATAACAGAGACCCTCCTCTGTCAAGTGTTGAGCTTTTGCAACTATTGATTCATTTTTACTTTTGCTTTAGTTTAGTCCTTCTTTTTCTTCCCTGAATTTGTGCTGCACCTTTTATAACATATGCTCCATTTTTCTAACCCAGAAAACACAGACAGAAATCCCATAGCTACATGCTCTGATGAATCACCAACTAAGGGACATGCTTGAATGTGAATATTTGACAGCTCGATGAAAAAAAGAAATGACTTACCTTCACATTTTTAATTTCATTTTTTATTGTCAGTCCCTATTATGCCAACGCATTTAACAGACACAGCCTTAACTGAGTATTGTACTTTTGTGAGACGTTTGTAATAGGTAGTCAATCTCCCTCTCACCTCCACCAGCTGCTCTTTGTGAAGCATCTTACTTTCTAGCCTCCTAGTTCGATCACACCTCAAAACCAATCAAATCCCTTTATTACTAATCTTGTGCCCTGCTGCCTACCTGGAAGCCAAGACAACGGCCATAGAAGCATCCCTTGTGCATGGAAGCATATTCACGGACGAAGCTCTGACTGAGGCCGCTTTCGTCTTGGAAAAAGAGGTTGCCGTGGCTGTTGTCGTGTAGCATGCGCTGTGCCAGGTAGAGAAGGGCACGAAGCTGGCACAGGGCATTGCAGTAGGCCTCCATCTCTCCTGCATTGTGTGCTACACGAAAGAAAATGCTGCGGCGGTTGGCAGCAATATAGCGCCCCTTGTGGATAATATGGAGAAGGCAGCAACGAACAACCTGGAAAGTTCAGAAGAATGTCTCCGTCATATTTTTCAAAGAGCTGGAGATTCGTTCAAAAATGTTAATCAAACTCTATCCTCATTTACCTAATTAATTAATTAGCCATGATATTTTATAAAATTAAATTGAAATCTAATTAATTTGTTTATAACTATTGCAAAATGGATCCCCTGTATTCTACAGCTATCTATGTCACTTTGTTCTGAAACTGGATCAAAGAAAAGCATTCTGTAAATGGATCTTTTTATCTTATGACAAAGTTAGTCATAGGTCCTTAATTGAGTAATAAAAGAAACCTATCTTCAGAGTCTATAATTAGGATTAGTATGGTAAGCCTGGAGGTAAAACATGGATGCATGATAGCATGGCTGAATACAAACATGTGAGAAGCTTGCTGCTCCATCGGGGTGTTACAGATTAGTAGGACTGTGGGAGCAAGAAGGATTAAAAATGTGGAAATCGAGAGGCTATAACACAGAGCTGCATTCATTTGCTGGCCTGGCGGATCTATTCAATAGTGGTGGGCTGCAGCCACTGAAGGTCATGATTGTTCATCAATAATATCTGCTGCTGGAGAAATATATCTGTCCTGATTTGTAACATAAAATCAATCTGTAAAACAAATGGGCTAACCTTGAACCAAATAGATATAAAGGCAAAGCTGCTGCTGAGCAAGTTCTTATCTATGTGCAGAAAATATTGATAAGGCTGTATTGTCCTAAGTGGGCTTATTATTTTCAAACCTATACTGGGTTGGAATGAAAATATCCAGACAGGACAGACAGATGGCTCTTACAAAATCCTACAGCATACCTTGACCAGCGAGCGATAACCATTTGCAGGTATATGCGGGTCAAAGTCAAAATGGTGGTAGACAGCAGCAAACCCGGAGACGACAGGCTCCAGGCTGCGGGCGTGCTCCTGGATCAGCACCATGGCGTCCACTAACCGCCGTGCTGCATCAACCTGTGCCCCCTTAGCTCCTCCTGAGAAGAATGTGGCATTCTCCTCACACACGTTGTACAGGGCAGCAAACACTGCTTTAGTGTCCATCACTGGAAGTAGTGAGAAACAGAAGCAAGACAAAGTGTTGTTTGATTAAATTCAAAGACACAGTATCACAACTTTTTCATACTTTTTCACTTTAATCCAACATAAGATAAAAACAACCTGACCTCTGCAACATAGTTATAATCAGCATGTAAACACTATGTCACGTGGGGTATTTCTCAATATATCCTACATAATGTTCTCTTAATCCTATTAAAGTAATCCCACCTATAGCCTGGATCTTAGAGGCACACTGTGTGAAACCAGGAGTTCAACAAACTTCACCAAGCTCGTGAATAATTGAGGGAAATCCAACCTAGGCAGCCAAAATCCTCAAATCAAACTGGAGGAGATTAGTCATACGCTGATAAAAACACACACATTCTCACTTGTGTAAGAATCCCCAAGGGAAATATTTTACTGGCAACAAGTAGCCGAGTCTGTGTTTGTCAACTCTACCCTAGTCTCTGCCGCAGTGCATCATAAACAGACACTGCCATGTCCCTCTTGGATTCCCACTGCTGGATTGGCTCATCAGATGAGTCACCTGAGACCTTAGTTTCCATAACACCAAGCTCTGGGCACCAGTGGATACATACTGTATAGGGTGACTGCCATGCTGAGATGGAGGAAAGGGGGCAAGACAAGAGATGTGGGAGCGGAGGCAGCAATGTGTCTTTGATAGAAGATGAAGGGAGAATTACAGGCGAAGTGGAACAATGGAAAAACTGCTTTGTGATAGGTCAGTTAAACTAATTAGACACCATTTGGGATTACTTTCAAAGCAAGGCTGTTATGGTCGATACTATATCATATTTCCAGTGCATTTATTACAGTTTCAAGGGTGGAAACAGTGTACTGATTTCTGTACAGAGCCCCTGAGTGAGAATTATGGTGCAGCGGTAGCCTATACGTTTTAAAAACTTTCTAAAAAGTGAAATATTGTATTGCGGGTCAAAAACTAATGAAGCCCTAAATGCACCTTATTCTGCTCTTCGGTATTGTGCAGTAAGAGTAATGGGGAGAAGCTTTTTCAGTTTGCTGGAAGGAATCACTACCTCCTGACACCAGGGAAAAGACATTTATCAGGCAGACAACCTCAAGCCACACACATTGCATGAAAAATCTCCTCAGCCATTGCCTGTCTCTTCAACTACTTCTTGGACTATTCTAACGTGCCCTAAGGGTAAGACACCCTTCCACCAGCATGTTTTCTTATACAAAATTTGTCAGCTAAAAAAAACAAAAAACGGCAAAGAATAATGAAACGTCGAGAAATGTCACCCAAAGTAGATGAGGCAGTGCTGCACTTGGTATAAGTTTTTCATTACCATGTTAAGCTCTTGATTCGTGCAAGGGATAATGATAAATTTCACACTGCTTCAACCATGTGGATCGACTTCTAGATAAGCTGATCCCATGATTTTATGGGGAAATCCACAATAACAGTGAATACACATTGTGTGATTCTAATGGTTTTAGCCAACTGTCTCACTAAAATACAGCTATGACCATCCAGAATCGATGTCCTGTTGTACGATGCCGTTACAAGTGACGCAATAAGTCTGAGATTAAGGGGTTTAAATAAACAAAACATGTTCAAACAATACATCGTTCAGCCCTGATGTGATACTTTTTGGAATTGACAATAAATGCTGCTTAACTCTGTTAAGAGTTATTCAATAAGCTATGCCATCTTAACCAGAACATACTTCAAAACTGTCTTTCTATTGTCCCTTTTACAGTCCCACGAAATGAAAGTTTCCAGCATGTGTGAGAAAACAGGTACAAAAAAATGAATGACTGCGAATGACTCAGATATTGTTTAATCAAGCATTCATCAAATGCTCATCTTCAAAGAGCACTGTCATTAGTCTGCCTGTGTATTACATGTTAGCACACATACAGACGTATAAGACTGTTCTTCCATCTGTTTCTAGCTTCATCTCAATACTTAGCCAAGAGCCAGTGGATTGTGCTGGCATTGCTCAAAGTGCTCAATCTGGTTACATAATGTACATTGACCCAATGTACTACGTCAAACAGGAAAAAAAATCAACAAGTTGTGAGGCAAAACTACAGTTGTATTGCCTAATTAGGGACAAGGTCAAGTAAATATCCCTTAATGCGAAGTAGTAAAGTGTAAGAAATCCTGGATCAGCACAAGTTGCACTCAAATTTGTTTAATGGTGATGAAGCCAACACACTCATTAGCCAACACCGTTCATATTCCGTAAATGTAATGCAAATGAAAAACGCTAAGCGATGCAGCCCTGTATAGCTCTCAAAGTGTTCCACAATGGCCTCAGCTTGGTTTGACACAGCCCAGTAAAATGTCTGAATCAATGAAACAATAAAGCTGTAGGACACTGGAGACAGGATCTGTCCCAAAGGGGACGTTGACGGAAGTGAAGAGAGGAAAAAACATGCGAGCCTGCTGGCCTTATGACCCTTCTGCCTTTGTATTTCCCAACACTATCTTTGCAGACAACTAAAAGGCTGCCTTCTAGGTGTACAGAGGAATGCAGAGCAATGCGTTTCTGTATCACACATTCCGACTGTATGTTAATGACACAGCCCAGTGCACCCGTCAACATGAACTTGGACTGCACACATTAAAGATGGATGATGGTGGGCATTAATAAGTCATGCACAACCAACACGCAGCATTACAAACATACATATAATGTCTCCTTCAGGACAAATAGTGTGTACTGTATAAAGGCTGCAGCAGGCCTCTGTTAAAGCATACATTGGCTAAATATTGTTCACAATATGTTTAACAGCAATACGATATACGGTTAGTGATACAATACAAGGACAACGTTGGTTCATTTAGGGCAATATGATTCGATGAATTGAAATCGATGGAGTAACTACTTAGCCAAAGGTTCAATCTGTGTGAAATACACCTGGATGTTGAAGAACTCCTTGAAGTTTGATTCACACCCCCTATGCCGTTACAATGCATTTACCATGATGCATTACTCCAGTAAGTGACGGGTACTTGTCCAGTACGACAAAAGGTATGATAATGAATTGGTCAGAATATAAAATGGGGTTTCCTCACTTGAAAATACTTCTGAATAGATGGATGTGCAGTAGTGTGCAAATTGCAATAAACGTTGTGTGAGTGAAAAGCCAATAAATGTCATTTAATCCAAGTTTTAAGTCTTAAATCTCTAAATTGGGGCATTTTATATTCAGTTAGATACAGTAATGTTTCTATTGATTATTTTTTACAAATATAGTAACTGTACAATTTGGATACATATTTCTCTTCACGCAGAATAATAGCATATGTGTTCAAAACATTCGCACAGTACAGCTCCCTATCAGCTACTATCGTCTCGTCTTCTCTCTGAAATCAACACACGCACAGTAGAGTAAATGTCGCAGAAAGAGCATGACAGAATAATCTCTGCCCTCCTAGCGGAAATAACAAAAAAATTAAACAAACGTTTTTACCATTAGAAGTGCAAAAAATACATCTATATAACCAGTGTTTGTTGTGCTAAATAAAAGGCGAAATTTGACAAATCCAAACTGAAAAAACGATTTTAGATTGATACGAGTCACAGTAGAAGGATGGGTTTCTGTTTACATATCGAAGTGGTTGACTGTTGGAATTTAAATCAATGCACAAATGTAATTTTTACACCACTATTGCATAGCTGTGAGATTAAAGAGTAAAATGTTTACCAGCGTCTGAGTTCAAGGCTCTGTCCTTGTCTGTATCCTCTCTTCCACGACAGCAATGACAGCATGTAGAAAAAGACAGAGAATGAGAGAAATGGGAGGGATGGGAGGCACAGTGAAAGAGAAAGTGTAAGTGTCTTCTTTTGTGCTGTTCCTCAGTCTTCCTGTGTTAATGTGAGCCAATCCTACCCAGATGCAACATGGTGCCCTTCACTTCCCTCTCTGCTCGTCCCTCCTTTGCTTCTTTTAATAGGCCCGGGAGGCTGTGGGCAACCTTAACCCAGATAACATTCTCCTTGTGACAGTGAGCTATATTATCATTGGCTGTTAGGATTCCTACTCCCTGTGAACTTCAACCTAACTGGCAACACAAATAGACAGTGGCAGTGACAGTGACACAAATATGAGTAGAGAAGATAACCATATTTCAACAACAGAAGACATTCAAATAAAAGTAAGTGGCCAGTGCACGGTATGTTTTGTATAATCATTATGGTTGCATTGCACAACTGAACAGTAAATGTATCAAGGCACAAGTCAGAGGAGGAAAATTCTACAATGTTATGATAGAGACTACTGTAGAATTTTGCATCTGATTTGCATGTTTGTTTGGTGTGTTACATTGTTCATGAACATTTCACTCACAAAATTGTTCTTAAACTCATGGAATTTTCTCGCGTTAATGCTGAAAAAAAAAGAACATTTCCCTGTGCTGCATTCCATGGTACAGCCACTAAAAAACAACATTGTCAGGGGAATTTTATCATGTCTGTGCTCAATAGCATCTGCTGTGGGTGTGTATGACTTCTGGCAAATGGCACAAGCAGCTTTTTGTTTTGTTAAGATCTTTGCTTTTGAAAGCAGCCAGACTTTGAATGCCAAAAACATAATTCCACTAAGTACACTTGTTGATCTTGTTGATGTTTGTATCTTGTATAATATTAATGTGGAGTGCTATTCGGGTGAACGGTACTGTTTGTGCCAAATGTTGAGAAACACCCGTGTTCAGGAAACCTGCACAAAGTGGGCGGAAAATGATAATAATCTATGGCAAATGAGGATATGGCATTAGTTTAGACGGGCTGGTGAATAACACAGATCACACTCATAGTCCATGGAGACCTCACGCCCATTTACAGAAACACACACTAACACCCAGAGACCTACACACCTGCACAACTGATGAATATGTTGGGTTTTAGCTGTTGTTTTAATTTGTAAGAGCCCATATCTGCAGCATTAAATTCTCTATAATTTGGACTGATTTGCTCCCTTCCTTGACACTTTGGAACTCCACTGTACTATTTTCTGAATACTTTATTACTCATTACTAAGTTTTAATCTTTTGTATACACACATTAGAATAAATGAATGGTTCATCTGTACGGATGAAAAAATCCAGTTTGTGCATCCACAATTATAACTTTAAAAGTCAGGAAACTCTTCATAAAAAAAGAAAACAGTATCAGCAGCTACTAATAGCATGATATTGATAAGACTACTCCTTAAGGTCAACGTGATGAGATTGTACTGATCTTGTCAACACCATTTCTGATGGATGACACTTGTGTTTTTCTTGACTGAGAAAAAACTAACCCGTTCTCCTGAAATGTACACTCAAGTCAAAGAACATGAAAACACAGTGACTGTCCATTCATGTGAAACTCACTGTCAGACACAATGCCCTTCTTGTCTAAGCGGGCGTTAAATCTGAACATCCATTTTATAGTGACATCGGACAATTTAAGTGAGCATAAGTTTGGCATTTTAACAGTTTCTCTGCCACTTATGTAATGATGTATGGACGTCACAGCTTTTAGGAAGGATGTTTTAAAAATAGCAAATTGTGAGCAGGCAAGTGGAAGTGTCAGCAGCAGGGCCTCTGCAGCACCAGGCAGCAGTGTAAAGTAAGAAATTAAAATACTTCACTACTACTACAACTACTGCTGCTACTACTACTACCACTACTAATTTGAGCAAATTATTACTTTTACTTATCTACATATGACAGAATATCTATACTTTTACTTCACTACTTTTGTCAAAACACATTTGTTGCTCGTTACAACATGAATTCTAAAACAGAGGATGTTTTCAGTGTGCAGTCAGAGAGTTGGCCGTGTGACTGAAAAAAAAGGTTGATTTTTATTGAAAGTGTGATGTCAGTAAAATCACAACTGTATTAATAGTGTAGTTTTGGTGGTTTTAAACACTTGGAGTTCTTCCAGTATGTAATAGATTTGTATAAATAAATGTGAAGTTCAAACAGAGCACTATACAGGATTCTTGACAGTCGAACTCATCTAATGTGCCCTCCAAAGCTCAAACTAAAAGTGAATGGTAACTGTTTCTGCTCCTGTAAGGAATGGTCAATAATTATCTTTTAAGACATGTGGAGTGTCAGTCTGAAGACTATCACAAGCTATAAATGCCACTGTGAGGACGAGGAATTATTTTACTTCAAATATTTAAGATCAGTAATTATCAAAAAAAAAAAAAAAAAACATAAAAAATTAACAGCAGCAAAAATGTGACTTCTTCTCAAGTATGTTTTCTGATGGGTCAGTTTTGTACTTGTACCGAGGTCATTTTTCATTGACATATCTGTAATTCTGCTCAAGTATAAAATTGAGGGCCACAAGTGTATTAAGGTCAGTAGTCTGTGACCCCAGCCTCGGAAAGATTCCCTCCATTCACACAAGACCAAACTGAACAATACAAACAAAGGACACAAAAGGCTTCCCTTCAATATTACTGTCTTGTACATCAAATCTAGAAATGTCCAATCTAATTAAAATAATTGCTATGGGTCTGCCCTGTTTCTATTATCTTATTTTCTTAATTAAACCATTTCTATCTCCTAAAAACTGGAAACAGTCATTTATACATTAATTCAACTCTCAGCTAACAGAGTTTTAACAAAAACAGGAAACATAAGCAGACTGCAGACTTTTAAATGGCAAACCTTGCATCAAGGCACAACTGATTCAGTCTTAGTTACTGAGTAGTTTTAATTTTCGTATTCTACTTGCCAGTTGCATTGTATTCAGCATTTCTATGCCACAGCTGTTTTGACAGAGGCTGACAGTGGTATACTTTAAGATGATAAAGTAACACAGGGAGTCCGAACCGCTTCCACAAGGTTGCACGTGATCTCACGTCACAAAAGCTTAACTAATGACAGCGTTCCATTCATTTCTCTTAAACGATTGAAATATGACACAGCTGCAAACATGACAGCCAGAAGTTAACTACACTACGTCTCCTCTTGTTTTTTTTTACTGTTATACCTGTTCAGGTAGTTCCTGTCAATGTCAGCACCTGAGAATAGGAACACAGAAGGTGAAACGTGAATATTACGAAGGTAACGAGGACACCGGGACGACTTTACTTCCACTGCTAAAACATTTATGGGACGCTCGTAACTACGAAAAAAACGCAAAGCTGTGGAAAAGTCTACATTTACTGTACGTCGATGATCCCTCGCTTTGATGTTATGTAAGGGAAATAAGAGCAAAGCAGCGGAGAGACGCACAGCGGCTTAAATCTGAGCTCTTCATTTCGGCTGCCAGGGGCCAGCTAACGTAGCTGCTAACAAAAGCTAGCTGGAAGGTGACAGTTCAGGAGGATCAAAAACGGAGAATCAACAGCGACGACGAAGTTCACTGAACACGAAAGACTTACCCACTGGACCCTCTTTATGTTTAGAAGACCGTCTTCCATTAACCCCTTTCTCGAATCTATTACTTCCACTAGTCTTCTTACTCGACGCCATGTTCGCCGTTGTTTACGCACTGTCTCTCGCATCTCCGCTGTACCTGCCCGAGAAGCGACGAGAGCCCGCCCACCTCGACAAGGCAGCCAGTACTTGATGAAGTACGAGACGAATAGCCAATCACGAGGCTTTGATAACATTAACTTCCCGCCCCGTTGCCATTGGTTGCACGTCGATGCGTCCTCTAATAGAATAATGAGCACTGTTATATTCGAAATGTTCAACAATACTGACAGAAAGCTGGTGTTTTGTTTTTGACGATATAAAAGATCATTTCACAACACACAGAAATTGACTGTGACGTTTGAGGAAGTTTTGTTTATTTATTACATTTTTGTCTTTATTGCACAGGGTAGGAAGCCATTAACGAAAAAAACATTTTTAAATGATGAAAGCACTATTTAAATGTACTTATGAACAGCCATTAATACAAAATGCAACTACAACTACATACAGCTCATAATTTCTCTTCAAAAACACTCAACATACTCTCCATATGTTCCGTTCCTCTTTGTCTCATCCTTTCCCTTCAAGGTTTCTCCAGCTCAATATCTTCCTCGATCATGTTTTCCACATCCTCATAAGTGTCCTGTACCTGAGTGCGCACAATCTGATCATATGCGTTGCAACAGTCATCCAGATTTAGCCCCTAAAAATAAGGCAGATTAATCCATTTAACACATGCAAAAACAGTAAAACCTATTGATGCTGAATTGATTACAAGAGAAAGATAAGATAAACTGTTCATTCATATCCTTGGGACAAAGATATGAATGAACATTTTATCTTATCTTACTAAGGGGGGAAAAACTTTTTTACTGTCTGCCATGACATGTGTTTGGCTATATTTACACTGCAGGGTGAATGTGGCCTATATCTGTTTTTTTCCCTGTGATACAGATCAGATTTCTTCTGACCAGCGTGGTCACAAAATTTGATTTTTTTTCAGATCAGACACAATGTGGCCCAAGATCTAATACAAATCTTTTGCCATGTCATTTGTGAGAATGATCTGATCAGATTTGTTAGCGGTAATGTGCGCAGGTGGCAGGGGTTCAGGGCCAATTCCTATTGTTTGTACAGATGAGGAATAGGAATTGTAATGTGAACATAGCCTTAGACTTAGACAGGATGTGATTTATTTGAATGTTCACCTGATACAGGTTTTCCTCCTCCTTCTTTGTCCTTTTCTTTTCCAGCTCATTGATATTCTTGGACTGTGAGAGAAAAAAAGAACTTAGTGCAGTTGTGAAATTGTGCAACAACAGATGGAATGAAGACAAGAAATGACATGTAAAAAAAAGAATTAGGCAATCATTTGCGATCATTTGTGTTGTGATAGTACCACTATTGAGACATTTTGTACATCAACCATTGCTTGAACCAGAGCGCCCTGAATCAGTTTATCTGTGTATGGTACAAATAAGATGATATGCTGACCTTGCTCAGCAGGGAAGCAGATGGGAAGATCACACATAGTAAGAGTAAGACCCCTTGAGCAGTCAGGATCTTGTTTTTGGTGCTTTCTTTCAAGTTTAGCACCTTCTTCATTGCCTCTAGAATTTCAAAGAGGGATTACTCATGTGTATATATACTTAGCTGGTGAGCAATTATTAGATTAATTTCCTTGTTATGTGATGTAGTTTATAGCTTAACATATAAACACGGACTTACTGTAAACCCGCAGGTATGTTCCATGTGTGAGGGCATAGGTGGACGTGCCATTGAGAAAACACTGGTACATGCCAATGTCATCCAACGTCACTGAATCAAATTGTAGGAACGCACACCACTCATTGCCATTGGAAGACAAATTCATCTTTTTCACAATATTTGGAGCAATTTGCTTTTCTTCTCTGGACTTATTGTTTGGAAACGTGAAGAAAATCCAAATCACACTTATATCTTCTCCACTGCTGGTGTAACAGCACTTAATGGAAGTCTGCTCAGAGACTTTCACCAACTGAGAGGGCCTGTCTGCCATCAAAGTCACCTTAGCCTCACCAGTCACCACTGTGGAACAAGAACAATGTGTTATAGTTCAGCCAGGTTTTGTCAGATTGTTTTGGGGTCATCTTGATGATTACATAGATTGATTAATTAACTGGATTTACAGTATGGTGCAGTTAAGTATAAGATTTAAAGACACACAGATGGAAAGAATAAGGAACTATAGTTAACAGAGCAAAACAACAGGTCGCATGATTGCACACCCATCTGACAGGAACTGTGCTTCAGTGGAACTCGACTTAGGAGATAAAAAATATCAATATATACTTATATATTAATGTTATGTATGTTCATATTCCAATGCTTCAAATGCACAAACGCATAAACCAATTGACCTGTATAATCTAGTTTATATATTTATACAAATTAAAATATCATTGCATCGTAAAAAACAATGGCACGACTCACCAACAAAGGCGCAGAAAACAAAGATTGTAACCGTCCCCATCCTCGTCAAAAAGCAAAAAACAGATATAATAGGGTAATTCAAAATATTAAGAATATTTAGAAAAATTCTCTGTACTCATGCGTCTTCACCCCAGCTGTAATGCTGCTGTAGTGGTGTTCTGTTTTTCTTCTGGCAGGATATATGCTTGACTGAATTTCGTCAGTCTCATATTTGATTAAAAGGAAATTTGCTACTGTATCTAATCACTTAAGAATACGAGCAGTTCTTGTTCTCAGTGTCAATGGCTGCAAACAATTATTTTAAATGTGTAGATATTAATTATCCATAAAAATTCAGTCCCTTTTACGTAGAATTATCAATGTGGTTTCCATTTTCAAAGAAAATTGGAAAGAGAGAATTTAAGGGTGGGCATCATGTGTGTGTGTGTGTCTGTCTGTGCTTGTCTCATGTTGTGTTTTGTTTTAGGACCTCCTAGAAAACAAGGTTTATTTGTTTGAAATTTGAATCTAATCTTATCTAGAAGACAAACTTTTGGAATTATCACATGCAATCATCATTCTTATACTAATTCTTATTTTTCAGGTAACTAAAACCAAATATAAAAACATTACATAAAAAGACAAAACAGGCATTTATTTACCCCATTTATTAAAAAAAACGGAATTAAAAAAGAACGTACCACATTTTTTTCCTTAAGTATACATCATTTTAAAAGCCTCTTACACAATAAATCAAAACCCAAATACACATTATAGTTCTTGCATATTCATTGTTTATAGAAAGACATAAACAGATAGACAGATGCCTGTATAGCAAGGATCAGTGCCTTTCCTATACAGGGCTTTGACCAGCAGAGTATAACATGATCGAGGGTGTCAAGGTTACTCCTGAGAGCAAGTCACCAAGGGCCAACTTATATCAACATAGAAAATATGACTTTCTAATGCTTATCAGTCCGTTGGTCACTGTCTCTTTCTCTCCAGCATCAATTGCATGGTCCTCTATGAAGGGGAACCAAACCTAACCGACTGCATTTGTAGACTTAAGCCCTCTATGCAAAAAACAGCTTGATCATCAGAACAAGGCACCACTCTATAAATACATTTTCTATACAGCTAGGCATTTCTATATACGATACTTGAGGAAAAGCATCTGGAAGAGAGAGCGAGAAATATCTGTAGAAATTTAAATGTAGGTGGTCCAGGAAACTGTTAAGTGGAAGTGAAAAATCTCTTTCTGATTATTTTTGTTCTTACACTTTCTCGTATATAAACAAGATTTCATTTTTAACTTTTAAGAATGTGCCAAAGTCACAATATTTGTCCAATTCATTCATGCACAGACAAGTCAAAGACATGTCTCGTCTCTCCCCCAGTTACTGCATAGTAACAATAGCAAAAAAGAATAATAAGAAATCCTCCTGACTAAGTAAATCAAATGAAATACATGACATGTGGTAAATTTTTGCCAATGGAACTGTGATCATGCAAACTTAAGAAGTGAGGTTTTATGTAGCTATTACTAAACATGTTAAGAGAAAAGTGATGGGCCTACCTTATCCACTACTAGTCACTAACCTGTTGACTACTTATTCCTACAAGTTAACATTTATGTACACTTAAGAGAATGTGACGTAGATAAAACCAAAGCTGAGTGAGTGAGAATAAATAGGAGGAGAGATGAGAGATGGCAGTCATGATCCAACCAAAAGGTGTACAAGTAATTTGTGACACTCGAGAATAATGCACTGAGGGACAAAGGGGACTTTTGTTTGTGCCAACAGTGATGAGAATGCAGATAAGAGAGTGATCTGTATTACAGTACTGTGAGAGTGACGGCTGAATGAGTCTGCAGTTTTCCTGTGAACCTTGAGCGTCTCCTCAGTGTCCTCATAAAGCTTTAGCGGTTTGGCGGTTTGGCTTTGGTCCCCGTGTGTAATTCAGTAGCAGTCTTCCATCCAGGTCAATGAACTTCCGTACATAGGTCCAAACACACTCTAAAGACAACTTTTCTGTTTTTCTGTAAAATGAAAATCTGGGCATTTGATGTAGAAGTTTTGTTTTTCCAATAATCTCCTGATCTAAAGTTTCTGTTTAGGTCACAAGGTTCGAGCATTCACAATACAAAAGATTCTTCACCTTGGTCTTGATTCCTACATTCATTTTCTTTGTTGAGTATTGAATAGGTTTTTTTTCCTAATGTCAACCCATGCTTCATCTTTCCTTAAGATTTTATTGTCCCCTCACTTGATGTTGCCACATTTCAGAGGTGAAGGAGCTGGTCATGGTCGCTGACTGCAGGCAGTGCTAATGAGCCATCACTTTGGCATCGCGATTTGCTAATATATACATGAGGCGTGTGTGTCATTAAGAAAATTACAGTGAGTGTGTGTGTGCTTGTCTTTGGTCCTGTGTGTATGGACACAGATAAATAGTGCTACTCCGAAACTACTGAATATCACCATGACAATTGGTGTTGCGGCCAACTCCAGAATAAAGAGTCCAAATATGATACAAATATTGCTGCCAGTGAAGAATAGAATATTTGAGCAATAACATATGTATCTAAAATATTGTTATAGATTTTCTAACCCTAAATTAGCTTCAGATTAAAGATAAAAAGCTGTAAGCACTATCTGACGAAGTTGACACGGGAGAGATTACAACCAAACTTGCTGGCAGAAAGGACCCTATCACAGACCAGACTCAGTAGCACTGTAGTAGCACTGGGCCCTCAGTGTGTGTGTGTGGGCATTTCTTCAGTATAGTGAGTGCACATCCTGGAGTCATTTTCTATACATTTTCCAGTGAGTCTAGTTCTGCAGCCTTAACGTCTTGCTGCAAACTAACCACAGTAACAATACTCTAACACGTACCCCATACATCTCTCTGTCAGTATGTTTACGTACACTCAATACTCAGGAGTTTTTTTTTGTCTTTACTACAATTAAAAGATATGACATGAAATACACATTGAGATGGCATGCTCAGATAGAGAGGTATTCATGCCCAAATGAATTGATTTGCGTTTGTATAATTAAGATCTGTAACTCAGAGTAGGCACGCTTTGATTTGTGCCATTATGGTGGATACATGACGTTTGGAAAAAAAATTATGTATTGCTTTCATGGCAGTATAACTGGAGTTTTACAGTGCATGTAAATTTACTGACAATCAACCTCATCAAGTATTACACATTCTAAGTTTGCCTTCTATTCTCCTCTCTCTTTCCCTCTCTTACATATGATCTTTTCAGCCCAGTGCTGTAACAGTTTATCTCAGCCTAGGCAACTCACCCAATAAACGGGACGAGGAGGAATAAATAAAAGCAGTAAATACAAACAAATCTCCACTATTAACATGATTAGCTACAGTGCCTCTATTTATACATGCAACCTAGTTACAGTAACGTTCCTCCAAGACTTCCTTACTTCAAACTTTGTAACACACGTACACACACACTTTGTTGCATGAGTCTTTTCAATTGTGAAGTAAAACTGTATTAAATAGAGTCAAAGTAATACATATTGCAACAAAAGCACTAATAGAAAGTGCATTTCTGTTATACTTTGGTATAGACTAGAAATAACACTACATGTCAGCAGTAGTATTTTAACACATCTTAAAATGCTACACTGGCTCCCAACTGCTACGGCAAAGTGGGCATCTAGACAGGATTTTTCTTTACTGTAGATATGCTGTAGGCAGTGAAGTAAAAAATGCTTTCTAGCGCGTATGCTTCTGGTGTGTGTATGTGTGTTACAGCAGATCACAATCACTACATTTTGTCAGGCAGCATCTCTCTCACAGCAAAGTATTGCTCTGTTTTTGGCACCTGGTGGCATAAACACCCCACTCCCCCAACTTAAGAGTATGGCGTCTAGGTATTTTTCTCTTGGGTTTGTCTCTCTACTAAGCATACAAGCACACAGACACTCATACACATGCACACACCTCCCATATTCCATCAATAAACCACTGCACGATGCACAGAGCCTTCCCTCAGTCCGGGTTGAAGCGAGCTGTGACAGAAGTGCCGCAAGGGTCCAGGCATGACTTGTGAGGGTAAAGGAATTTCCAGGAAAGCCTCTGAAAGTCACTCTCACACTCCGAATCAAGCACCAGTAAAAATCTAAAGAGCAGAAAAGTAAACAAGCAATAAAAAAAAATCTACAACATGAAATATTAGTGACTGGCATATTATTACAAGCATTTATCTATCAATATTAACTTAACAGTTATCTCACCTCATGGCCAGCAGGTGGCGTGACGGTGACTTACTAGTAGTCCAGTGAGAACTTAGAAAGGGCCTCCTGCAGCCTGTGGTGCTCCTCCTCTACACTCTGCAACAAAATCAATATCTCCTTATGAACCAGAGGAGAGACACGTGGACCCAAACACCATCTGCCTACCTCACCCCAACACCCACTCGCTCTCTTTCTCTCTCTCTCACACACACACACACACACACACACTTCAACCTGCTCCTCTTAACATCCTCTCGTCGTCTCCCTTGCTGCTTCTCTGACACGTCCCATTGCAAGTGCTGGACATAATAGCCATTTTCAGAGAAGTCCAATTTCACGAGGCAATTTTCAGCCAGGCAATAACAGCTGTAGTAAATGGTTTTCTGTCTCTAGTTTCTGTTTTGTGCCATTTTGTCCCAATCTGTCCAAAGTACACCACAGCTCACTCCTTACTTAAGTTATCCTCAGTGAAATCCTTGATGCCCAGCTCCGCTTCTCTTTGCAGTCAGCTCTGTTTTTTGTTGTCTTTCATCTTTATCTGGTCCCATCATACCTGCTACCTCACTGTTTCTTATCTATTCTTATAATCACATCAATCACCCTCTCTCTCCATGTTCCTCCCTCTCACCTGTAGCAACTTTATCTGTTCCTCCAGATTGTGGAGCCTACTGTACACTTCCACCATCCTCTCATGGGACAACACCAGGGGAGCACTGATGTTTCTCTCCTCCTCTCCCTTTTTCCCTGCACAGTCTCCTCCACTTCTGTTCTCATCATCCTCCTCTGCTCCATCTGTGGTCAGGCTTTCTTCTGTGGATGGAAAAAAATAATTTAGATCTTTAAATCGTGCCCCTGAACAGTTAGTGATATTGTGTTGTGTGGCTTTCTGTTCACTGTAAGCTGAGCTATTGCAGATCGTCTAAAGCTGTTGATCCTGCACTCGATGAGATGTAAACAGGGAACTGTCCAACAATTCTCATTTTGGGGGAAAATAGGCTCCAAAAAGTAAAACAAAAATATTATTTTTTTACTACTAACACGGGCATACCTGTTGACTGGCAGTTATTTGTTTTGTGCTTCTCTGATAGTTCTCCTTTTTCATCCAGCTGCGCATCTTCTGACAGCCTGATGCTGGCAAACAGGAACCTTTTCAAGGACATGACTACAAAAAGAGACACAGTAATTTAGTAATTTTACAAAAAGGAAAACTGACTATTCAAAGAATGGAACATAATAAAGAGGGACAAAAAAATCCTACAGCACCTTCATCCAGTGCAATGTTGGCCACCTTTTCCTGATCACTGATTGAGTGGCCTATCAAGTCAAAGCCTTTGTCTGACAGGAAATCAATCAGCAAGGGTCGGGGGTCTGAAGATTTCTCATCTGTCAAGCTGTCCTTATCTTGATCTACAGATAGATACAGGGCTTAACTTTCACTTAGGCATTTATAAATGCATTAAAGAACAAATCTGTAGTATTTACACTGGCTGATAAAGCACTGAAGTCTCACCACTGCTGCTTTTCAAAGCTCCATTCTCAGTTGGACTCAAAGGAGAACTCAGTCTAAAAGAGAGAAAATGACAAAATCTTTCAGACATTTTGACACGTGGATCTCAGAAAACAATGAATGTCTTGCATTCACACACAGACTTACTGTGTGGGACTGAACGGAGGTTGGGCTACACCTCCTGGAGGCAGCACCAACCTCATGGGTGCTCCACTCTTCTTCAGATCATCTACTGCTGACTTAATGACACCAGTCCAGCTATAAACAGACGTATGCAAGTCTATTTATGACATGTCCAACAAAAACACGCAACCAATCACTGTCTTCCTTTCCAACACTCACACTGTCCTTTCTCCAACAGACTGGGCTACCAGTTCATAGATCTGAGCTCCGCTGTCCCATGTAAAGATCACATAAAAGGCTTTACGATCTGTCAAACACAAGTAGGAGGGTGGAGTGAAACAGGCCTCACAAAATCATTGAGTTTGTATTGTATTTGTCCTAAAAACTACATCTGTGTGAAACTAACCTGTGGCCACCTCACGAAGGAAGACCGAGTCCAACTTGATGATGGGACTCAGCATCTGCTTTCCTTCCTGCAATGCAATGTTACTCTTGCTCTGACACTTGAGAACCATCTTGTCATCCTGCTTCTGTAGGAGCACCAGCAAGTCTCCTAGCAACACACACTGAACATCTGCATGTCAAAGAGGAGAAGAGGTAGAACTGAGTGATAGGAATGAAACATAATAGCGAGAGCAAGAAAAACTTGAGAGAAAGAAAAGAGATGTTCTAGTGCAAAAAACCTATCCATGTGATTACATTGTGGTTACAAGCTATATTTTTCTAAACAAACATAGTTATCACAATAAATGTAGACATTGTGTTTGACAAAGTCTAATGAATAGTTCCATCTCAGTTTTAGTTGATACAAATTGTCCTTTTTTCAGCAAGTGATGGAGAGGTAGGTGTGTAATTACCAATAGCCTTCTCTTTGGTGACTCTCCAAGTCAGGGGGCCTTCATAAATCATTTTCTTCTGGGTCAAGTCAATGCTCTGAGAAACAGAGGAAAACTGATGAAATGGCTTAAAAAAATAATGACAAAACAAAAATATCTGTAAAATCTTTATTCAGCAAATAAGAAACAGTGCCAAAAAGTTTACCTTGTATTCAGTGTACAGCTCATTACTGGGTTTGAGCCCTGATGTGTCCAATCTGCGCTGGTAGTCCTTCAGAGTCTGCAAACAGACAGAGGACAGTCAACTCCATCCTGAAGCTCAACAAGCAGAAACCTTCGGAGGACTCAACATGAATTTACAGAACTCCAACTGGCACTCAATCGCTGATTGATGGATTGTGTGTTTCTCACCAATAGATTCTCCATCACTTTGACCTCCTCGTTGACATGGTTTAGGATTTTTCTGCAGCATTCTGCACTCTTCTGGATGTTCTCCTTCTCCTCAAAGTTCTCTGAGTTTAGAGAGAAAACAAGTACGACTATCACAGAGGAGCCCAGAAAAAAATCCATAAATCAGGACTGTAAACAAGAATCTGGGAGGGACACTCATCAATTGTTCAAATGTTTGATTGTGTGCGCCAGTTACTTCTGCAAATATTAGTCAGTCCGTGTTTTGCTCTATATCTGCTAATTTTACTATTTCACTGTAATTTGTGCCCAACTATGAATACACATACAGTTTAAAATACCAGATCCTTTGCCTTCTTTGTAAATTGCTAGATTAATTTTAGCCAGTACCATCTCTCCTCCTCTTTCCAAGCTACCAGTGGTTTAAGATGACCATTGGACACCAACCACTGGCATCAAACGGTAAAAAGTCAAGTTAAGTCACAAATCACATAAAATATCACATACAAAGGGCTTCACATGCCCACAGATAGAATCTAGGCATTGGTCAGACAGCCCGGGTGCACCTGACATGGGTGTCCGTGCCTGAGATTTTCTCAGAGCAGGCACACAGTTGTGATTTGCTTTGATTATTTGCCAATTATTTTTTGATTGGTCTGAAATATAAATGATCACAATAAGGAGAGAAAACTAAAAACAAGATAAATAAGCGGATCTCCAGGTTCACCAAAGTAAAGACCAGGACCCAAGCTGTCCACTGAGTGACGTTGCAGCACTAGGCAAATTGAAGGGATAGGAAGGGGACCGTTACTGTGCTTACTGTGCTCACTCTGTGGTCATTAAATTAAGGTCCCTTTATTGAATTTGTTCATGTGTTTTTAGGTTTAGTTTAGTTTTAAGTGTGAGTTTTTGCATGATAATCAAGACGTACTGAACAATTGTCACTGTGAATGTTCTAGATTGAAACTGCAGATCTCTTGAAAAAAACTATACATTATATGCAATGCTGACTGCCATAATGAGCTTAGTAGACCAAGAAAAACACAGACAGAGTCACAGTAGTATGTTTACCTCCGGTCTTACATGGTTAAGCTCGGCGCTAGAGACAAAAAGGTTGAGCCTTGTGGCATACTCCATTGCATAGCGAGTCACAGACAGAACACAAAACATTAACATAAACGCAAATACACACCTGTGTTCTTGGCAATGTTCTGCAGCAGCAATGGGTACTTGGTCAGCCTCTGCATCTCTATAGGAATGATGTCCTTCAGCTGCAGTCTGCGGCACTGAGGCTTACTTTCTGCCTCCTGTGATTCACATACACACGAACATATACATGCACAGAATTAGAATGAATGTGTAAATATGGGATCGGTTTGGTGGCAAGTCATTCATGTCTTTGGGTGGGTCATCTGTGGGCGCATTCATGTGCATCTTTCCTTTGTGACCTTTACAGGTATTTTCCCCTGTGCATTTTTGTGCGTGCAAAAACACAACAGTGTATGTGTTTGTGTGTGTGTGTATATATATATATATATATACATATATATGTGTGTGTGCATGTGCATGTGTATGTGTATGTGTATGTGTTTGTGTTTGTGTTTGTGTTTGTATGGTACCTGAATGAATGAGTTGAAGCGTGGCTCTTTTCTCTGTCTGCTTTTGATCTGGTCCAAAGCCCAAGACTGGTGACTGCAGAACCGTGCTGTCAATTTCTGAAACCACTCCCCCTCTGGACCACCAAACTGGAACAAAGCACGGACAACATCTCAAACATGCACACAAACACACACACAAACAGAATAACAGCACTACATAGAAGCACAGAGTGAGATAAATGAAAAGATGAAGACTTGGATATGAAAGGTTTTCGGCGTAAATAATAGCCAAATAATATTGGATTAGCTGTCAGCATATTTCACCTGATGTTTTCTTGAATGTAAGACAGAAAAGATATGGATAAATAATGAACACTGAGATCATAGAGACGTAGGATGATGAAATTAAGAAAGCGATGAAGTGGAAGATTACATGTACTCACCCTGTTGAGCAGTGTGGGGCTGATGAATTTAACTATGAAGTTGTTTTCCTGACGCAGTTTCTTCAGGTTCTCATAGAAGCTATCTGTATTCAAATAAGATGATTTTAAATGTTTTAAAACCAGTATACAAGACTTCTTTCCTGACATAGTGCAGATTATTAAATTACTACAGATGGGGTAAAATTCACTTTTAATATAAATAATTTTCATTTCAACAGTTGTCCCACATGAGGGGAGAATGCTAATTCTCCAACATCAACTCAAGCAATACTCACAGTGCATCTCAATAATCTCATCAAGGCTAGGGAAGATGGTGGCCAGCTCAGTGGTGGTCAGCAGAAGCTCCCTCTCCAAAGGTTTGGAGAAAACTGTCTGAAGAACACTTAGCATTCGCACGTGGGCATGCTCTGTTGCAAACAGCTCTAATTGCGAAATAGCAGTTGACAGGGTATGAGAAAAACTAAAAGAAAAATACAGCTTGTGTATCATGGCCTTGCATTGTCATCCGTTTCCATCACTCGTGCTCACCATTGATGACCTCCTGCCTCTTGGTCTCCTTCTTACTGAGGCCGGACAGGGCATCAGCAGAAGCCAGCTCCCTCCAGTTGGGTGGATCCTGCTCCAGCTCCATGAGGCGTGGCTCCATCTCCTCGAGCTGTGGGGAGGGGCTAGCTGGGGAGGAGCCAGTGCCCTCAATGACTAAAGCTGGTCCTTCAGTGCTAGGGAAAAAGCGAAGTGAACGAAGAATTAGTTTACATTAAGAATAAGCACATCCAAGAGTATGTATGAACCAGGAGTTTTCCAGAAGATAATCATAGAAAAATCTCATCAACACTGACTAATACTCATCTTCACATATGCCAAACTCAACAACCTGGCCAGCTAATTTAAAACCTTATTGACATCTCTTTCTTTTGAGGTTATAAACTGCATTTCATCAAAACAGATGCAGCGACTTGCAAAACTATCCTATACCATTTAAACAACTCTAAACTCAAATTCAACCCCATTGTAATTTAAAGTATACCACATTTTCAATTTCTTGCCTGACTGTAAAACCACACTTGGCCATTATTTGCAAAAAGTGTGGTGACAGCAGCTGAGATTGTCTGGGAATTTTCTCAAGTTCCTCTATGCACAGCCTTTCTAGCCAGACAGTGAAATGGACAGTCAGGATGATACCACCTGACTTGTGAGAGAGAACAAACAGAGGATTGTAAAAAATTTAAATAAATGGACTGAAAATTACCTCTGTTATGTTAATGAGTTTTATTTTGTTCCCTGATATGCCCCCAAAACAATATGTCCCAATTTTGACAGTATTTACAGTCCTCTGGCCTTACAGTAAGCAAACTATAATGGGACATTAATGCTTACGCAAAGGTCAATATTGACTGTGAAATCATTACCCTTGAGAGCTGTGTATCCGACCTCTTATTGCGGGGAGTGTGCTAGTGGACTGTTACTCACACCTGCCTGTCACAACATTAATCAACCTCTAGATACAAATCCATCTTATGGTCAATAATGAGTCAGTTAAACTGTCAGTGGATATTCTGCAATTGACCATTTCGATTGTTTCACAGGAGGCATACATTTTTCCTAAATAATAGTGAGAATAAATGAAAACCTACACCTTCCAATGTAGTCTTCACTCCACACAATGATTGTTTCTAAAATTGTGTTCAACATGAAAGCTGCATATCTGGCTATTTTTAATTTATTGATGTTAAGTCAATTTTTTAAGGTGATTTGTGTTGCCTAGCTCCTGTGAATTCTTCCAGAGCTGTTCTTGTCAGATTTGTCAGCGTTGGACTGCCTGCCTGTCCCTTCTGTGCACCTCTCCAACCACAGAGGGTCTACTGTCCATCTTACTGATGGAGGTGCTGGGGGGTGGACGGGGCAAGGCCAGCAGTCAGGTTGAAAGGTGTCTGAAGGTCCACATCACTACGGGAACGGGACTGTTTGGCCCGGGAGGAAGCACGGCGCCGAGAGGAGTGCCGGTCCACACGAGCACTCTCACTACGCGTCACTTTCCTACTGTAGGGAGGG
>OMNV01001650.1:7725-18713 GCA_900303265.1 Brotula barbata
GCGAGCAATGTTAGACTCTCGCTCTCTCACATGCCCATCTTAAATTCTTCTTCCCGTCACCGACCTCCTCTCTCTCTCGTCATAGCACAAACTCTAAAACAGGATTTGTACATCCTGATTCTTTATCTGGATAATGGCAGCTGGCGTCAGGACTTATGAATAGTGAGGTTTGCAGTGGTGGTGCTGGTACGCACGCACGGACAGTGGCAGCTAACTTCATACTTTTATAGCATTTATATGTGGTTTTCTTGAATATAGATTATGTAACTCCTCCCACCTCCACAGACATGCAGTCTAGGTGAATTGCACTGTCAAAATCTCCCATAGCTGTGAACGGGAGCGAATTTGTGTTGTCTGTCTCTGTGATGGACTGGCGATCTGTCCACGGTGTACCCGGCCTATCACCCAATGATTGCTGGGATAGCCTCTGGCCCTGCCGCGACCCTGATAATGGATGGACGGCTGTAACCGCGTACAAACAATCTTACATTACAGTCCAAGATGTTGGTGAGAGCAGACAGGTTACACTCGGCCATCTTTCTTTGGTAAGAGCCTAGAGATGCTACAACAATTTATCACATGTCCACATGTTGTCAGCGGTGGTTGTGTGGGCAGCAGATTTCCATGTGAGTAGCAGTGAGTTCAGATGAAGCGTGTCCATACTTGGTGTGCAGCCAATGCAGGGTATTGTTTGTAACATATGCTCACATAATTTGCCTTGGAGGACCTTGGATTAAGACATTCTTTGTGGTAAACTGAGTACTCCGTTTTGGTTCTCCTGGTGTGCTTCATACATGTTTTTTACGGTTGTTTATTTGTTTGTTTATTCCAAAACAGATCAGTAAAGTAGGAAAATAGACCCAGTTTACCTATTAAGACAACTTTGTATGCATTTCGGCCTTATTAGAGGAGAGGAGACACAGATGGAAGGGACAGAGCAGAGACAGAAGATGACGCAGCAACGGGCACACGTGGAATCAAACCTGCCTCTGTGGTATGTGGTACAGTATGTGCTCAAACCGGGTGTGCCACTGGGGCGCCCAGTAAAGCAAATTTGCTGCTTCAAGTCAGCGGCCTCACCTTGGACTTCAATGCAGAACCATACACACACCATCAATGCAATGTTAGCAACCACAAGCAAGAATGTGCAAGATGCGATGACAATCTATAAAGGGGATTATCTTTAAAACGCCATATTATACACATACTGTATGTTCACACAGATGAGCAGACACGCCTGCACGGTGTCACAAGCCAAGATAAACATACGCTCACACTAGACTCAGCAACTAAGAAAAAAGTACACGCTGATCTTTACGCGGCCTGCCGGGCCCCAAGTGTATCAGAGGACAGGCAGATAGACAAGTGATGATGAGCTGGACCCAGAGGGATCATGATGTGCCAACAGGGTCAAAGTGATTTTACCTAGTCACACTTCCCAAGAGAAGCAACACCCCAGAGGTCTTATCTCCAAAGGCAGCAGCAACGCCCAGGCATTGGTCATCACAAAGCTATGTTTGCTCAAGTGCTGGGTGGTTACGCTGCAACTGTAAGCAACAGTTCCATAACACAAACACAAAAACAGTGTGACTTGTTAGTCTTAGTTCCTCAACTGGGACAGTTACCGTAGGATGCATTTTAATGTCAAAGCCAACATGAAAGGCCATATGGGTCTCGCTGCTAAATAATGTTTGTCAAAATAAACCCCAGCCCACCTCATCTTCCAGCATATTTACATACTCTCTTTGGATGTTTTGACTTTAGCATCTGTCTGCTTTCAGTAGACAGAGCGGACAGTTATCCATTAACTGTCATATCCTGGGGACACTGGGTGAAATGTGACTGACCAGTTGTGTGTCTGAACGTTGTGCAAGATTCTCCTGAGGAGCTTTTACAGCAGCAGTGTTTTACTGGACGATTTTCTTGTTACCGCTGCCCAGCTAAGCTACTCGTACTGCTCCCATGGAGGAGGTAAACATCTTCATAGCTCCTCATTTCCCACAGGTAGGGATTGACTATCTCCTCTGAAGTGGCTAAAGGCGGTTTATTTATGGTAATTAGATGGAAAAGGATTTCCTCCTGAACGCGATGACATTTTGTAGATGTAATTGTTGAACAGCTGGTTGACTTGCAGCCTCGCTCTGCACACGAGAACACAAATCGGTTCAGAGGTTATCTGTCTTGACTCTACAGGTATGCGTATGTGTCATGGGTGCGACCCCTGGGGCGAGTGTTAACTGATAAAACCTGTATGGTGTGGACAAATATGTCAAGCACTACTGTCACATGGACACTACAGTACTTTCAAATTTTTGCCTGTACATGTAGTACAAATCCATAAAGGGCCTTGGGAGAGTACACCAGGGGAGGATTGGGTAATCGTTTCGAAAGCAACGGGTTGATGTGTCACAAAATCTACTGTAAAGTCTGTCAAGTAATGTAAATGTCAATTAAAGCCAACTTCAATCTAAATGTGGTGTTTGTCATGTTTTGGGGTGGGAAAGTGAAAAGATTTGTTGCCTTAATTGCTAGTGGTTATGTGGAATATGGTTGGGTTGTCATGGTAATTATGTTCTGTCATCCTCTGTGTCATTAGTTCCAGATGAAATAAGCTAACGTAAAAACTAAAGCTTCAGTTGGCCCAACATATTGGACCAGGCCTGTCAAAGCCATCAGGTGTCTGTTGGAACAAAATGTCCCAACGTATGAAAATGTATGTTGAAAGTTCACACGAGAAGATCTTGGTTTTATGACCTCAGGACAGAATCCAGGATTTGTCCTGACATGCTACAAAACCACTGAGTTGTGCATAATCCCCTGAAAGACCTGCATTAAGCACCTAAACCACAAAGACCAATGACAAACTGAACAAGTGTCATTATTTTCAAGCTTTTTAATACAAACTTAATAAACTATCAGTCCCTCTTAACATGTAAGACACTGACTCCAAATACTTTGTTATACCGTTTGTTTTATCAAGTATTGCACAATGTAGGTACAAAATTAATATATGATTACATTTTGTCCATAATATAGCAAAAATCTTTAAACTCTTAACAGAAAATACAACTCTTATGTTTTTCAAAAAAGCAAATAATCTTAAATCCCACCACTACGGAATATTCTGTACACAATCTTTAGAATAGTCAATGTTTTTTTAAGATGGATTCATTTTATAATTTCAATAAAAAAAAGAAAACATAAAGTTGCTGCAGCCATCACGGATCACTGGAGTAGTAAAAAGATATAAATGCAATACCATGTTGTAGAAACAATAGATACTCTGATATTTTACAAACTCTGTACTAAATTAAATTATACAATTAGAAAAAAGACCAGGAAATCCCACTTATTTTGCCAATTTTTTGAAAAATTGGCTGTGTCCAGTTATGTTTCAATACTGAAAGAGGCCATGACTTGTGGTGTATTTTTTTTTTGTATTTTTTTGTATCTTAAAACAGTCACATAAAAAAATATTTTGTGCTTGGTTGGCAAAAGAAATGACAATGATGCATGTTGAAGTTTAGGTAACCAAGCTTGTACATCTTGTGCTACAAGCTTCATCGTTTAAGAAAGAAAAAAAATAACTCAAGGGGGCAAAGTAATTCACCCTCGGGCTCATGCACTTGGACTCGTAACATAGATCTTACAAGTTGACAAGTCACTTTTTCCTTTTATCCATGACATTCTGTCCTCGTTTACGTTTTTTTTTTTTTTTTTAATTTTCGAAATTTGCATCTGTTTGTTTTTTTTTCCTTATATCACATATCTCTGGTCGTTTTTGTGTGTAGTAGTAGCTTAAGTAGTACCTTCACGTGTACTAGTTGGCCATAACAGGCTGGAATTGCTGGTTAGAATACTGCATGTTGTTCAAGCTGAAATTCAAGCCATCCATGAGGGACTTGTCGTTGAGGCCACCGTAGGCCGCAAACACGTCAAAGGCATTGCTGTACTGCAGTGGGCTGAGGCTGAGCGAGCTGTCCCCGGGAAAGAGAGCACTCTGGCTGCTTGGGCTGCCCTGCAGGCTGGGGAACACAAACTCCTTGGCATTGGGGGAAAGGGCAGAGGGCTTCTGGTGCTGCTGCTGTGCTCCGAGGCCCAACCCGTACAAAGAGTGCATGGAGGTGGAGATGGCTTTCTGTTTCAGGAGGCTGTTCACATTCAGGCCCAGGTTGGTGGGGGAGGTACGTGCCAACTTGTTCCCAGCACTGTTGCCACCATTGTTGTTCCGCCCGCTGCTCTTCATCTTGGTGGAGCCAAACTTGGTGGCAGCAAAGGTAGCAGTTGTGAAGGTTAAAGGCTGGGTGGAGCGGGGCATAAACGTGGGGCTAACAGCTGCCGAATGACCGAAGGGGGGAGAGGGCGAGCTGGAGCCCGGAGAGGTGCCGTTCAAAGGCTCGTTGATGGGCATAAAAACCTGTGCGTCGGGATTGAAACTGTTCTTGATCTCTTTGTCCAGATCCAGTCCCCCACTGGGAGCGCCACCCTCGTTGCTGTCGTCGACGTACAACACCTTGACTGGCCCCTTCTCTCCAATCTGGTAGGACACCTCAAAGGGGTCGATCCACACGCTGAGGTCCTGGGGCAGGTTGTTGCGGACGTCCTCAATGTCTAGCCCGCTCTCTTTGGCTGCCTTCTCCACCACAGGGTCCACCTTCTCCCCGACGTGGATGCATCTGAATCCTGAGCCCTTGTATGGCTTGTCTGGGTACCAGTGACCCTCGTATTTCTGCTTCAGCTGCCGCTCCAGCTCCTCGCCGAAAATGTTGACCCGCCGCCTTGGCAGCTTGTTGTACAGGTACGAAATGATGAAGTTGAGAGCTACTTGGATTTCAAGCTGCATAGCTAACTGCTGAACTTTACCACGTACGTCAAGATTAGGTGTGTGCGACCTTGGATGCGTCCACTGGGTCTGCTTTGTTTATCCGTGGTGGGCAAAACAGCTGCTCTCCAGACTGTGTGAGGTGTTGGGCTGGCAAAAGGAACCAGAACACGGATGAAACAGGTTCAAAAACAAAAGTGCTGGCTTTGTAGAAGTGTTGTCCTTCGACGGGGCGTGATAGTTTTTTCTTCCTGCAACAGAGGAGAGGCAAATGTGTCTGAGTCATCAATCTAAACATATAGAAAACAAGAAAAAAAAATAACTCCAGGTAGGTCGACAGCTTAGCATTTTGCCAACATTCACACAAGGATTGGGTTTCTGTTTGGGCCTTTGCTCCGGTTGCCTCCCTGGGTCCACTACTGGAGACTCCGTTAGGGGAGCGTAATTAAATCCCCTCTGAAGGTTAACCGTTTCCTATCTAGACCACCAGCAAAAGCTGTTGGATAAATATCAAAGCTGGAGTCATGTACACAAAAGACCACCAGACCAGTATTATCACAGTAGCACGAAGAATCCAGCCATCTACAAACACAACCAAACACAAACGACAAACACATACTAACAAACGCATAAACTGTACAGAACCAACCGATCTGGGAACATTGCTCGTTTTTAATGAGGTACAGAACGCTCCATATTTTCCTTTGTGTCAAAGTATGTACAGAGCTCATTAACCCCACATAATCTCGTTACATAACACTGGACAGTCTGTTTGGCTTGATAGCCCATATAGCAGGAGACAGAAACTCACACGGGTTTGTTGCATTTGACAAACGAAAACCATAAGAAAGGCCAGGGGAGGGGTGGCTGGTAAACAATACAGAAAGGAGGACAGATATGCGAGGAATTGCTTGTTTATTTGGTGGATTTTTAAGCTTTGTGTCACGTCCACGGGGCTATTTTGACGTAAAAGGAGTCCAGATAGCTGCCTTAGTTAAAATCGTTTCAAAATAGGATCCGAACCACCCTTTTTAGGGTTGTTTCGGACGAGGAGGACGCTGTAAAAATGAGTGGTTCTTGCAGCACAGACGTAGAAAATCGCATTATGAAAAAAGCACTGCTACAATAATCCTCGTCACTGTGAGCTGGGTTAAAGATTAAGGCGAGTGAAAGGACTTAGAACGGAGTCTGAATGTGACCAACGTCAAAAAAAGTTCATTAATTTGCCAGCTTCGTTAACGAGGAGGTTTCACAAAAAATGCATTTATCGATTTCCTCGAGAAACGTCTCAGTAAATAAGGACTGGGCTCATCTTCTCTGTCGAATGAAGTTTAGATACAAACATAGTCATTGCATTATCGCAGGAATTACTGACTATAGCGACAGTAAAACGGCTAAAAAAGCGACGATAGCACACTAGAGTATTACTTGATTTATGTATATTTATATTTCATCCGGGCACTTTGGAGAGAACTGACATTAGAGCAGAGAAAGGACACAAACACACCCCTCCCTAACTTCGTGGACTGACGCAGCAAATCAGCTTAGTAAGTACGAATAGCGGTCCAGTATGACAGCGAGCTAAACAACGACATTAATAAAACTACAAGAGCCATATTTCTTATCAAGACTTTGAAATACTGGTAAGTCGATAGAAAATACTTACTTTTTTCGGTAAAAAATAAGGATTCTCAGTAGTTCTGAAGTACCGTTTGTTAGTGCAAATAGAAAAAAGGTTGCGTATAAATACTTTCTTCACATAGAATATATTAACAGTACAAAAGGTATTCCAGTACATGTAGATGGAGGCGTTTTGTCTTAAGGTTTTTCAGCGTGTTTTCCTCGTTCAGCAGGCCTGCAGAGTAGCTCCCTTCTCCCTGGGAGTTTTGCAACTTCGTGCCCTTCCTCATCCAGCGTCTCCCTTATTTATAGCTTTCCTCCGCCATGGGCACGAGGGAGGCGGTGATGCGGTTTCAAGGGTCAAAACAATATGAGCCGCTACGATTGGTGGAAAATGCAAATCCCGCCCCATACCAAGAGCCCGAGCCGTGTGCTCTGTGGCCAGCGGCGGCTGTCAATCAGTGACATATGATTCTGTGAAACGGGAGAGACGCCTGTGATGAGCGCTTGCGTCAGAGATAACCTAGGTCTGCGCTGACAGCAAAAGGCAAAAAATAATTAATGTCGGAAAAGAACCATAAATATATAATGTGATGTTTTGTTTGTATGCCATGTCTTGAAGCGCATACGCATCGATGGACGAACGTCGGATTGCAGCGTGTTTTGAAAACGATTAAAACCTTTACATTACACTTTTAATCTCCATGAGCAGACATTATCCCATACTGCAAATACAACCAGAGCAGAACTGGAGAGGTGCTGATCGATACACTCAAGGGATGAGCACAACTTACCCAGTTAAACCAGACAGTGCAACCTGACAACTCTTCCATATACACATATGTACTGCACATACATACTATCCTGTGCGCTGTTTACCTCATTATATATACTCACACAACTACAAATATACATATATAGTAATATATATACGTAGATACAAATATACATTGAAAGAATAAACGCTCTGCCACAAAATGCAAGAGTTAGGAGGAGTTGAGCAGGAATGTATATAGCTGGAGAGGAGATTCCCCACAGCGGAACAATACAGCTGGCAGCAGTGTGGGTGGAGCCGAACGCTATGTGGAAAACACGGGCGCTGATTGGTCCAAAACGGGGCAGGAGCCCCACGGTGAATGGTGTGCCCGTATCCAAGGTGCTGATGTCGGCTACGCACGTCATAGCCTGACTGAACGCACGGTGCTGCCAAATTTAAAGTGCACTTCCACTCTTATGGTATGTGTGTGTGTGTGTGTGTTTGTGTATATTTATGGAGTTGACTGGCCTGAGGTAATTGCTCCATGATGTCAGTGTGACATATTTGTAGTGTAGTGTACAATAGTCTCTTGTCAACGCTTGGGTGTTATATAAAGACTTTTAAGAAATGGTGGTGAGCCAAACTACAATACAGGAAACAATGACCGGTAAGGCCACCTCCAAGGAGGCTTGTTTGGGAGAGACGTTCACAAAACAGGATGGAAACCTCTTTGTTTGTTTTGTTTTGTTTATTTACAGGGTAACTCATGTCAGTTACTTATGCTGTGTATTTCAGTTAAGCTCCCTTGGCTTTACTATGTTTTCAATACTCACTCTTTAACCTATTTATGATATTAATGATGACCTGCCCATGCATGCTGTGCTATAATGTTACCAACAGTGTCGAGTGCATATAAAAAACAGATGAGGGATTTTTGATGCATGTTTTTTATAAGTGAATTTGTCGTAATGATTTAGGGAAAATATGTTTTGATGATTAATGAAAGTTTGTAATGAACACACCATCCCGATGACAGAAAGTTCCTTCGGGATGAATGAAGTATCTATCTATCTGTCCATCTGTCTGTCTATTTTTACTGGATCTAAACATTTTGAAGAGAATGTTGTAATATTACTATAAAGGACTATAAATTGGATTTTTCAGGGGGATGAAATTGCACAATCTACACACAAGGTGCTACATTCATTTAATCAATGACTTGTCTAATGATAGCCAGGGGGCTGAAACGTTAACCCGTTGTGTTTGTTTATACATTTACAAGCGGTAGTGCACAGGTCTTATTTCGTTGGCCATTTTAGCCCTCAGCATCATTTTGTTCGTTATTTAAGCTTTACCTTCGTTATCAAAGCAGCTTAACGTGAATGCTGTTAGTGCACCGTAGGCTTACTGACAGTGTGGACCTTTAGACATTCTTCAAGCACTTAGAACTGCCAATAAGAGTCATGTGATTGTTGTATGTTGTAAATGTGTGAAATGGCTCTGGTGGAAAGTTCTCTGTCCACTTATAGATAGATAAGAGGCAGGCCGCATAGAGAAAGTGCTGACAGTATCAGTGAGGACTTTTACATTTATGAAGGCAATAACTGTTGTTTTTTTGTTTTTTTTGTTTTTTTTTAAAGTCATATATATTAAAATATATATTAAAACCAGTACAAATCCAAGCATGCATAGTCCAAGAAAAACCAACACTTAAATATTATATATATATATATATAATTTATAGTATATTTATTATTGTTATTGTTGCTATTGTTATTAATGTTATAATTACGACTGGATGACTGGAATTTCTACTCTAGCAAACTGGATCTGTCGTAAATGATTTCAGCATATAAAACTAATGTATATATTAATCTCACGTTTGCCGTAATCACAGTATGAACAAATAATCTGACTCCTGAGATGAAGATAATGAGTGTTTCTCAAACTGTGGTATGAGTGCCACGGTTGGTGCATGAAGAATTCCCGTGTGGACCACCGTTAGAGTCTGTTTAGTTGTTATTCTCCTCATTAGGAATCAGATTTCCAGTTGAAGAGCTCCCACTGTGCACCTCTGTCCTATGTGGGCGTCAGTAACTTTTAGCTCTCATGCTGTAAAATACTAAAGCTCGGGTTCAGCAGAGCACAGCAGAAATGCATACATTAGGTTTTTCTGTGATTTCTCTTAGAATTGGATGGCTTGTTTTTCTTTGCTCAGAGGGCCCACATGGTTTAAAAAGTGAGCTGATTGCCTCTAACATTGACCTTCCCTCTCCTGTCAATGCTCTCTGTGTTGTTTTGCTGCTAACAGCTTGGTGCAAGCTAATGCCACACATCTGCTGGAACCAACACGGATACACCCTTTATAATGGCGAACGCGCTGCATATGCTGCTGATGTATGTTGTTTTAGTGGTGCATAATTCGATCATTACTCTGTGTACATGCATGATTGTGCTGTATGCAGTAGTAACAAATAGCTGTCACCTGACAGAGCAAGGTCAGCACTGATAATGAGGCGTGCTAAAGCTGCTATATTGTCTTAGTGTGTAATCCACTAATGCGTCCACCACTCACTGCTGCTCCTGTCAGGAAGGCAACCTCTCTAAGATCTCTAATCCCCAATCAGTCTTCAAACAGAGTCTGTGGGTCGGCCCTGGGAGTGAGAATGGGGGGAGGGGGTGAGGGGGGAGAAATCAAATGGGTAATTTAGTATTTTATGAAAATCAAAGTCATGAGGGTTTAATCAAGCTTGCTTAACGGAAGGAAATTCATGTGCAATAACTGCCTTATAAGTCTTCGCTGTGAATCAAGCATCCTATTTGATCAGGAAACTATTTCACAAGTAACAGCCATTGTTTTAAATGTGTAATGTAATGTAATGTAATGTGTGATGGAAAAAAATCTACAGTTGAATGACATGTAATAATACCGACGTTACCAAAAAAGAATGCATAATTCAACTTCCAAGAAACACTTTTGCAATAAATTAGGCCAGAACAGCTCATGCCGTGCTTCCGTAAGATAAAGATGGATAACGCGTGCCGTTCCCTCCCTCTAATTTTCTCCAAAAATTATAAAATAATTCTCCATTTTCTCCTCTTGCTTGTATAAAAATTTCATTGATTTGACCCTGACAACTGTAGACGGGCAGAGGCCGTCCTCCTCTGTTGATAGGAGATGCACAAAATGATGCTGAGCAGCAGATGTGTGATGGAGCATAATAGACCGTATTACTTCCTGGAACAATCCACCTCACTGATGTGTTTTATCTTCTGAGACCACCACATTAGAAATCACATCACACTCCATGTTAAGAAAGCTCACGATTAAAGAGACAGTCTGCACATACAGCCGTGTTTACCGTGTACACTTTACGGCGCTGACGCATTAATAGAAGTAAAACCTCGCACACGCAAGCCGAGGAGGATTCTCACACACTAGCAGCTCCATGTCTCCATCCCCGCCTCCGCTCTTTCCCGTTCCTTTTATCCCGCTGTCGCCCCCTCACCCCTCCCTCTTTGGAGCTCAGATGGAGAGCCTTTGACGTCACTGCTTGTTATTACTTAACACAAGTCTGCAGAGCTCCCCGGGCTCCTCGTAATAGACAGATGCTGCGTTCTCCCTTTGAAGAGTAAATGAGGTGGTGGGTGAGACGCCGAGAGACGGGGACACGTAGGAACAGAGAGCAGGAAGACAAACTGGAGGTGCAACACAAGGGAGGAGACTCTGCTCCTCCTGTGTAGTTGACCCATGTACTGCAAAGGTGCTCCAAGCTAAGATATGCATGG
>OMNV01001655.1:14449-26858 GCA_900303265.1 Brotula barbata
CGGACAGCGGTAGGAAGGAGCGGGCACGCTGGGAAGCTGCACAACAGATGTGAGATGGCTTATACGTCACAATGACCCATTTTGGTTTGGTCCAGCAACGTATCTTCCTGTCTCTCTCTCTCTCTCTCTCTCTCACACACACACACACACTCACACACCCTTTCCAGGTAATGGGGTGGAGCGCTCCACTGGAGCAGAGGGAGGTGTCGGAGCAGGTTGGTGTGACATCCCTGCTGGGGTTTATGATGTGTTCCAGAGGTATATGTCCAATCCCTGCTCTAATTTACACATTCACACAAGTACTTACACATGCACAAATGGACCCGCGTACACACACACACACACGTGCACGCACACATATACAGATTTGCACCTGCTCCCTCTTTGTGCCACTTTGGTTCATCTAATTGATGATGTAGTGTCACTCCTGCTGTCTCTCTCTCTGCCTTAATCTTTCTCTCACGCTCACACGCACGCACACACACACACACACACACACACACACACACACACACTACTACTTTCACTCTGTTCTCCTTCTCTGTCTTCTCTAAGTAGTACTCTGTCCTTCAGTGTCCTCCGTCTTTCGTACCCTCTCCCTGCCCTCCAGCTTGGAACGGGTACACACATACACACAGCTGCTGGCGGTGCTGTGTGTGTGTCTGTGTGTGTGACCTTGGTTGAGGTTAGACCAGGGCCAGCAGCACTTTGGTCTGGCACATTGAACCTATGGCCTGAAGTGGAGATTTAGAGTTGTGACGCTCGTCTCACTTATTGTGTTTCGGTGCATGTGACCAACTGTGTGTCTACGGCGGAGAGAGAGAGGCAGAGAGAGAGTGCAGTCACCTCTGTTCACGTGAGAAGAGCGGGAGCAAACACAGTTTTTCGGTGGTGTTGAAAAAGACACACGGCGATAAATCACATTGCTAACTGTGTCAAAGTGAAACTTAAGTGACTCCCCGCTCACTTTTTTGCTCACAGCAGTCAGTCAGAACTTATCAAATAAGGGCGTTCATGGACGCACTCAAGGAGCTACGGAACGGAAGGACATTTAGTCTATGAATGCACAGATAGGTGGCGACAATTTACGCCGTGCAATCTATTTCCAGTGTTTACTCTGAGACTTAGAGAGATAGATCAAGCTAGAGAGAGAGCGAGAGAGAGAGACTGCATGGCTCTGCAATTATACCATTAGAGATAAGATGAGAAAATAAGAGGAACATAAACAACAACCCCTTGTCTTTGCTTTTTTCTTTCTCTTTTGTTTATGATTTATCCATAAGCATGACGCTCCTCTCCTCTGTTACCCCAGGGCCACACTGAGGAACACTTTACCCCACCTGCGGACGGATGGACACTACAAGTGTGTGAGACTCCGACCCCCCCGATAGCAGATAAGTGAAATGAAGGAAGAACAGAAAGGAGAGAGGGAGAGAACGAGAAGACATGAGATTTGACAGGATTGGAGTAGTAAGTAAGAAGTGAGAAGGGAAGAGAAGAGAAGAGAAGAGAAGAGAAGAGAAGAGAAGAGAAGAGAAGAGGGACGGAAGGATGGGAGTGAAGGATATACCGGGAGGAAAGAGAAGACGAGGAGAGATTGGGAAGAAATGGAAGAGCGACGAGGGGATAGGTGAGAGAAAGTGGAATGATGGGAAGTGATAAAGGGAAATATAATATGAGAGAGAAGGAGGGCAGGAGAGAAAAGAGAGAGGGAGGTCAGCAACATGCAACATGGAGGGTGGAGAGCAGCGACGAAAGGCAAGAGCGAGGGAGCGATGCTGCGAGATCAAGGGAGCTGTGGGAGGAAAACGACAGGGAGCAAGATGTAGAGAGAGAGAGAGAGGAAGGGAGGGAGGGATGGTGGGAGAGAGGACGTGAGAGTGAGAGCGCAGAAGAAAAGAAGGAGCGAGAGACAGAGAGAGAGAGGAGGAGTGGGAGTGAGAAAGAAAGACAGATTGAAGCTGCAAGATCAAGGCAGATGTGAGGGAGGAGAGAGGTGGAGGAGGGGACGGGCGGAGCGGCAAGGCGAATGGAGAGATGCAGGGAGGAGAGGAGAAACGGAGATCGTTATTGCAGGGCCGTGCTGCCTATTGATTTGTGTTAGCATCTCTGGTGGGGCTGGTGAAATAACACTCTGCGCTGGGATGCAGATTCCCTCGTCATTAGCACACACACACAGACACACACACGCACAGGTCCCGAGATACAAGTGTGCATCTGTGTATCTGTGTCGGTGTGTGACCATATGGCACGTTTGATATCCACACGATGGAAACTAAGAATAGAAGCAAATAAATAAAGTGGCTGAGACGACGTCCATGTGAAGCTGAAGGGGGAGAGAAAGAGAGAGAGAGAGAGAGAGAGAGAGATCAGAGGAAATAAACGGTGTGAGAGGAAGCAGAGCAGACAGAGCAGCTGACAGTGGTGATGGAGACGTAAACGGAAAAACAATCCTCCAAACACTCTTGCGGCTGAAATTCCAAACTTTGATGCGGTTCTTGGACAGTGGTGATGTTATCCGATGTTATTTTCAGCACTGGGGTGGTGGGGGAGGAGAGAGAGGATATATCATCAATGAAATCCAAAATCAATCTGTAAACACTGACTGAAAGCTTAATATTCACACGATGAATGAATATTGGTGCAGTTTTCTGCTGTTCCAGGGGGAAATTAATAACTTTAATGTGACAAACTTTCTCTCAGCTCTGTAACTTTTTCCTCTCATTTGTGGCAGACTAAACATGTCTGCCGAACTTTTCAGCAGGTGGAATCAGGAAAAAAAGTGAAGCCTGGACTAGCAAAAATCTGCGGAATCGGTCCTCTTCCAAGTGAAATCAGCTGACTTTGTTGCAGGTGAGAAGACATGTCTACAGCTAGTAAAATGCTTAAAGTCATTTGTCACATGTAAACAAAGTAACAAAGTTCTAGACACTTAAAGACATCTCTCTCTCTCCCTCCGTCTCTCTCTCTCTCTCGCCCATCTGACGGCTGTGGTGGAGGTGATGTGAGTGAGTGTGTCTTCCGAGGACCAAGTGTTAATATGGCCATGGAGCCCTGCCAAACGAGCAGAGGGAGGAGGTGGAGGAGAAGAAAACAGCAAGAGAGAAATGAGGAGGAGGAAGAAGATGGGATGACGAAGGGCGGAGGAAGACTCTGTCCTTTGTTCTTTGTTGATGAAATGAGGAATTGGATCCTTTTACTCCCACTCTCTTTCCCCCTTGGTGATGAGCCTTGATGTGTTAGGGTGAGCGAGCGAGTAAGACACTCACGCACGCACACACACACACACACACACTCGTGCACGTTACTGCCTTTTCCACTCAACTAAGACCCAAATGACTCCTGGCTCACTAATTAAACTTTAATCTCCAATAGCGTGCAAATTACCTGACACGCAACTGAACTACAGGGATATGGGAGGAAGAGAGGGAGAGAGGGAGAGAGGGAGACGGGGAGGGAGCGATGGACAGATGAAGGGAAGGAGAGTTTGACTGAAGGTCACACTACACCTGCAGGGAGAAAAAATGCTGTGTCCGTCTTTCTCCTTCTTTCTTTCTCTCTCTTTTATCCTCCCTGTCATCAGGATGTTTGTGTTCTTTTCAATGAGCATATGTGTCCGCGCCCGCATCTGTGGAGCATGCTGTTTTGCACATTGTGTGCGTGCGTGCGAGTGAGCGTGCACGCGCGTGTGAGTGAATGCGTGGGTGAGTGTGTGTGTGTGTGTATTCTGAAGGTGCTATGGCTGTCTGAAAAGGAAGTAAAGTCGACCAGGGCATCACTCTGAACAAGTCAGTGCTCTCTCTTTTCTCTCTCTCTCTGTCTCACCCAAATGTTATCTCGCATACACGCATGCAGACAAGCACACACACACACACACACACACACACACACACACACACACACACATTCTAGCCAGGTCCTTGCACAGCCTCCCATGCTTGGCCTCATTCCCATCTCTCTCTTACAGACATAGCGTCTGCCATAGGACGCACGTACAAATGCACACATATAGACACACACAGGCGCCACCATTTTGTGCCACATAGTAGAGGGCATCACTGAAGTGTGTGTGTGTTTGTGTCTGCGTGTGTGTCTCTTGGTTAACCATGAAGAACTAATGATAATTACCACAATGTTCCTACCTGCCCATTTCCAAGCCTTACTCTCGTTCTCTCATTGTGCACATTTGAGTTCGTGTGTGTGTGTGTGTGTGTGTGTGCGCGCAGCAGGCATTCCTCTGCTAGTGAAAATAGTAAATTAACCAACATCATACTTATCATTCACCAGTGGGTACCACTTTCTAATTCGTCACACCTCAGGTTTATAGATCAGTAAGCATCGACTAATGTGAGAACATTCATAAAGCCATTAGTTACAATTTTAAAACCTTCACAAACACAAACAAACCCTTCCTAGTCAGCAGTGGTAAATTTAGCAAATTGCACGCAGATGCTTAGGTGGGCTGGTCTTTGCGAACATTATATTTCAATAAAGACAAGGAGACATTTAAAATACATTTTACAAAGTGCCATAGCTATAAAAAGCAAAGATTATTGAAATAGCTTGTAGGATTTAAAAAAAATCACAAATCAAAACATTTTTGATTTTAGTTTATACATATACATATATACCGTATATGTATAATGTGATTATATTCATCCAAAGTCCTCTAAATATCGCTTTACCTCCGTTAAAAAGGGTTAAAGTGTCTGAGGATGCACACAGTGGTGAGTGGGAGCGATATCAACAAAACTGCCCTTCGCAGAGGTCAGATTTTGTAGATCTACTGTTGTTGTTCCATAGCCTGGGTCAAAATTATTTAGTAAACACTGCATCACTAATGCAGGATCAGGGGATGGAACAGTTTATCCAAAAATACAATATACAGGAAAATATTTTTGGAAATTCTTCAGTGAGAGGCTCTGCCACAGTGTGTCGAGTTGAGTCACGATAACCAGAGCTCAGCTCCGTCTCCATCCAGTGTGAGTGCTGTCCGCAGCGTCCTGCTGCAATGAAGGGTATTTTCACAACGCATATGAGCCACAGTTGGTGCTGGGAAACAACAGGGGACGAGCAGGGATATGCCCGTCATGCAAGGTTAGTGGTGTGTGTTGTCTTGTTGGTTGGTGTATGTATGTGTGTGTTGCCTGCCATGCGTGACTAGACAGAGTCAGGTGTTTTGGGATGGGCATTGGCACAAGGATGCACCCATATGCCTGCGACTGAGTGGCAGAGGCAGGGAGGGCAAAGTGAGCAGGGAGAGCAAGCTGCACTACACACCTGCAGAGCATGACTTCATCTCTCCTGCAGGGGGCCGGGGGACGAGGAGTGAGAGAGGCTGACTGTCTTTGAGGACGAGCGTGCATGTGAATGGATAAGCTACTTCATAAACAGATATGAGCGAGGGATGAGTCAGAGAAAACGAAATAAAAGCAGAAAATCACTCCGTATGTCAATTCAATGTCATACAGCATGCATGGACACGCCCACTGATAATTTGCCCTTCAGCTTCATCTTCATCTTTATTTGACTTGTTGACCACACACATGTAAATCTATCATTCTGGCACAAATATGATCGATTAAACGTGTGTATGTGAGTGTAAGTGTGTGTCAGGGAGAGAACGCGGGGCTGACACTGTGCCACGAGGCAGAGGCATCTTGGTCAGTGAGCACAGTGACAGCTCTGTGTACTGCTGCTATAGTCCCCTTGAACACACACACACACACACACACACAGATAGATTTAGGCATACACTATCAGCTCATCCCGATACACACTGCAGGTTCTAAGTTTCTGCCAACACAAATGCCGATGAGATTGTGGTTGGAGACATTCAGACTTCACACACACATACACACATTGTACACAGTGTGCGCACACAAACTGTCACATACACACATACACACACACACACACACACACACACAGACATAACCAGTGAAGCATGAAAAGCAAATGATGTCATTGCCCTGCTGGGTCCCTCAGCAGAAGGTCCCCACAAACAATTGCACACAATGGGCAATGGACTCACAAACACACACACACCCATACTCGGAGGAGTGTGTAAAGAAATGGAGGATGGTGGTTGGTGCCTAGTCGCTAATAGGATAGGTGGAGGCTTTACATTGACACAGAGTGTGTTTACCATGGAGTCAGTTATAGAACCTTCATCTATCCATCATTTAAAGGTATTTGCTCATCTGCAGCAGGGCCCAGCACCTAGCAACCAACCTACAGCCCATTAGTACCAAGCCCTCCAGTTTCCTTAGCAACACACTTGTCCTTTTAATGACAGCCACATAGGCACCTGTACACCCGGTGCCAAGCTGCTTTGCCATCACATCAATTTGAACAGCCAGAGTTTTGAGTATAGACACGTAGCCCGCCGCAGCTTTTTAACATCAATAAATGATCACAACATTAATTTTGAGGCACCGGCACACAGAAGGTAAACAGTCCATCGCCGGGAACAGCAGCCTCCTGTGGTCTCTGCGCTGCTGCTGGTTCGGCACTTTCCATTGTGTTTGTGCAGGTTTTGGACTACACAGAAAGTGTGCCGGAGTTGTTTCATGCTTCAAAACAGAAAGCTGCTGTACTTCGAGGAACAACGGAGCTCAAACTTTCTTAGTTTCTCACAATAGCAGATGGTGGAGGAGATGAAAAAAAAATCCCTACCAAGATGTTTTGTTTTTTTTTGTTTTTTTTTCAGGGATATTAAAGACAAAAACAATACGGAGGCAGAGTGAAAGGACGCACAACCGCAATGTCTCCATGACAATTAGCGGCTGGGTGTGTTATGGGAAATGTTGCACAGAGTCTGACATCACGGTATCATTTGTTTATGTTAATGAGGACAACGTGTAACGTGAAAATATTGAACTGAAGCTGGCTAAAAATGCAGCTTGGAGCTCCTTTAATGCATCAGGTTCAACAGGAAGACTCATTGGAATGATTGGACTCTTGGAATTGTCAACTGCTGGCCTCACTTCCTCTCTCACCCCTCCTCTGTCCTCCATCTATCCTTTCATTCTGCCTTACCCCCCTCCACAACTCATTTCTTCTCTCTCTCTCTGCCGGCTCGTACCTGTCTCATTTGCATAGGATGCCTTATTTGCATACATATGAGGTAAAGAGAAAGGGGATTTGTGTGTGGGAGAAAAGGGGAGGAGAGGAGAGATAGGCAGGCAAGCGGCGGCTGATGAAAAGAAATGAAAAGGAGCAAACTGCCACAGCAATCTCCCTCTCTCTCTCTCTCTCTCTCTCCCGCTCGCTCTATCTCTCATACACAAGTCAGTTCTGTGTTCTGGTTCTTTGGGTCACACCTTCGAGAGCTCCTCTGAAGGCCCATTAACATCAAATATCAGAGAGAGAGCCTGAGTGTAAAGGAGGGAAAAGAATGGATAACGGATGAAAGCGTGGATGCAACACGGGCTTTGTAAGAGGAAAACATTCACCAAAAAAAAAAAAAAACTCAGAGAAACGTGACACGTAGATCAAGGGAGCATGTACACAACGCCTATCTCTCCCCCCAGCAGTCCGACTTGGTGTTACCATGGTGTTGTTGTTGCTGTGGCGGCGATGGATGGCTGCCCCAGCAGAGCAAACTGATTGGCCAGAAGCATGCCCCCCTTCTATATGCCCCAGAGAGCCAACACTTTCCCTCTAGGAAGGACAGCATGCAGCATACCCCCCCAACACACAAACACACACACACGCGCCACACATACATTAAATATGTACAAAGACCTGAAGCACACGGGACACAAACACAAACATATTCCCATGCATACCCTCATTCCTTGAAAATTCTATCCATGCAAACAATGCTACATGGCTATAGAAAGCAAATTGTACACACACACACACAGAGACACACACACACGCACAAACGCTCAATCAAGCATAGGTTTTCACGTGATTCTCACGTAATGCTCAAACCTAGCATGCACACGCGCGTCCACATTTATACACCTCAACCACACACACGGTAGCATAATCTGTACGATATTAACCCCCCCCCCCACAAACACACACACGCACCCCAGCACATCAGGGCAACCCAGATGCATCCCATGCAATCTGTCCCTGATTGCACACAAATACTCCAACCCCCTTAAACGTGCACGCGCGCAAACACACACACACACACAGTCATATTTATCCTGCCCGAGCTCCCGAGTTGCATGTGTTTAATAACCTGGTGCAGATAGAAAACAGAGCGTCTCTCTCTCTCTTCCTCTGTCTCTCTCTCTCTCTCTCTCTTTTCCTGTCTCTCTCTCTTCCTCTGTGGACAGAGTTCAAGCATAAGGCAACTGCAGAGGCTACGGATATGAAAAGGCAGTGAGAGATTGGGGGAGAATAGACATGTATATTGTGTGTGAGTGTGCGTTTGAGGGGTGTGTGTGTGTGTGTGTGTGTGTGTGTGTGGAGAGTGTCCATCCTCTCATCTTTGTTTGATCTCGCCGTCCGGGCCTGAAGTGCTGCAGCACACTAGGAATAATAACCTTTCTATCAGTGTACACCCAAACACACTCCCACTCTCTCTCACACACACAAGCACCCACGCAAGCACGCACACAGACATATATGCACAAACAGGTATGATCCTGTCAATATGCATGTGCACATAAACTCGCTGTGGCCCACACACACACACAGACAGTCCCCTCCCCCTCTATGCTGACGACACTCTTTCTATGTATATGTTTGTGTCTGTGTGTGCACGTATGTAATCATTCATGCATGATCCATCCTCTGTACCATCCTGGGGTGCAGACGAAAGAAACAGACAGAGAAGCAGATAACCGCAAGAGAGAGGATGATGAAGGGTGGCAGGGGGTGAGAAGAGGAGATGAAAGTGAAGGGGGAAGGGGGTGTGAGGGTAAAGGGCAGGAGAGGGATATGGAAGGGAGAAACAAAGGAGAGAAAAAGCTCCGGAACAAGTTGAGGAAAAGCGGGTAGGACAGATGCGCTGACTGCTGATTGGATGGAAAGCAAGAAGAGAAGGAGAGAGAGAGAGCGAGAGAGAGAGAGAGACTGTCACCTCGAGTCAGCAGCTATTAGCAGCAGCAGCAGCGTTGAGACACCATCCCTCATTCTGCTCTGGCAGTGCTGGCACAATTAGGCACACACACACACACACGCGGATGCACATGTACACGCACACACGACTACCCATCCATCTTTTTCCTTCGTGTGTGTCTGTGTGTGTGTGTGTGTGTGTGTGTGTGTGTGTGTTTTGTGTGTCTGTGTCTAATTGAGTGTGTGCGTGCATCAGGCTGTGTCGGAGCTAAATGTTTTCCTCTCTCTCTCCCTTGCTCTGTCTACTGCGTGTGATCTTTCAAGTAGGGCTCTGTGTGTGTGTGTGTGTGTGTGTGTGTGTGTGTGTGTGATGTATGTGAGGCAGCAAGTGAGAGTGTGTAATAGAGAGACTTAGAGAAAGAGCGCATGTCCTTGCGTTTGATCTGCTCGTGCTTGTTTGAGCGTGCGTGCGTGTGTGTGTGTGTGTGTGTGTGCGTGTGTGCCACTGAGGGCCGCGTGCCCAGGCCTGAGAGTGACTGATAGAGTCCATGCCAGCTTGAGCTGCATGCCACAATGTCCACGCCTGCACCCAGGTCCTGTCTCTGCCAGCACCTTCCTCCTCCTCCTCCTCTTCCTCCTCCAGTCTCACACCACTTTTTTCTCTCTCTTCCATATTTGTCTTTTCTATCTGTCTGTCCCTCCGCCTGTTAGTCTCCCTTCGCTCCCATTCCCCTCATCTCTCCTCTTCTCCATCTATCTTTATCAAGTCCAACGTCTCAAAGGGCTTTTCAACAGAAGGTTCACGACCCGACCCGACGCTGAAGGAAAACAAAGAAAAACTTGGTCAAAGGAGAAAACTTCAGATAGGAAATTCAAAGAGAGATTCGCTCTCCTCCAACGGCCATGTGTGCAAAGGGCAAGTCCAGACAACAGAGAATGATGTACAGGAAAAGGATGAAACTACAACTCTTGAGTCCTGATTCATTAAGAGAATCTTAATGAATCCACAGGATCGTGGTCTGAGCGGACCAGAGCGGCACACACAGAGAGATTTAAGACTTGATCTGTGTTTTGGCTCCTTTGTTGTTGTCTCTCCAGCAGCTGTTTTATTCCTCCCGTCCCCACATTCTGTTTCTCCTACGTACAACTCCGTCTTATTGAGAGAGTATTTTATCAATATACGGCTTCTTCTTCAATTTATACACACACGTCGCTGTCCTCTCTTCGCTCTCCTGCCTTACTTTTCCTCCTCTCCCTCGCCCTCTTATTCTGTCATCTATTATTTATTCCCACAGTTCACCACTGGTGGCAGCTGTTTTCCTTTTTCATGTCCATTCATAACCCCCTCACTGGCTCTCCCTCCACATCTTTCAGTGACGTCTCTATTCAGCGCTCCCCATCCCTCTCTCATCAGGCTCCTCATTATACACCCCCATTCCATAACTCTCCTCTCCCTTCCTTCCCTCTTCCTCCTCCTCTTCCTTCTTCTTTTCACCGTCCCCATCACCTGCTTCTCAGCAGTGTTCCTCCTCATTTCCATACAACCCAGCAGCCTGCAGGCCTGCCTGGCTAATATCTGCTCCTACTGAGAGGTGCACACACACACACACACACACACACACACACACACAGACACACAGACGCAGAAGCTATGTTGAATACTGAAACATACAGGCCGACCATGCAAAGTGTTTACTGCTCATATAAACTCATGAACACACACACACGTGCGGGGTATAATTACATTTTGCCTGTATTGAATTTTTTCTCCATCATCCGAGCAATATCTTCGCAAATTTCTGCACGATTATTATATATCTATGCAATAGAAAACCATTTTGCTGGCAAATGAGACAGTGCCAAGTCCTTAAAACCCTTTGCCAGTTTCATTTATTCACTCGCTGCAGTTTTGGGACTGTATTTCAGCATCGTTTCATACGCACAGAGCTATTAATTGAGTGAATGAGGCCTATTCTCTCCCAGTGTCCCCGGCACAGTTAGTGAGACAGAGTAGAGGCTGATAAAAATTAGAAGGAGCTGGATAGATGGGTTGTGGGCTGCTGACCGCTGCCTTTTCTAGGGCAGTTAGCTGGGGGAGAGCTCATTAAGCTTAGCTGGAGGTGGAGGTGGTCTGCCTTGTTAGGGAGTGTGTGTGTGCGCGTGCGTTTGTGTGTGTGTGAGTGTGTGTCACTGCTGGCTTTTGGCTCTTTATATTCAATAATTGTCGCTGCATTCGTGGCTCATGAGTCTACGTGCACGTCAATGCCTGTATATCACAGGGAGCAAGGTGAACAGAAAATAAACCCTACTTAGTAGGCCACCTCTGACAATTTGTGTGATTTCATGGAGGGTCAGCGCGAGAGAGTGAGATAGATTGAGTGGTGAACTAGGGCAGCCTAGGATCACACAGCTTGCAGGATGGCTGCTGTCCTAGGGGAAAGGCCTACCTTGTTATTTTAAGGATGGTGACTCTTGTGTTCACCTCCATAGAAAAAAAATAAGGACATGCGCATCAAATACACACACACACGCACGCACACACACACACAGACACACACAGAGGCAGTGTGCAAATGAAGCTGACAGGACATGGCGAAGCAGCAGAGACTGAGCCTCAGAGGCCGATCCGTCTCAGGTAATGGTTGAGCTCAACGACGCTGTGTGTGTCCACCCCATCATGTCAACAGTGCAGGTTTGCACAGCCCATGGGAACTGTGCATGTGTGTGTTTTTGTTTGTGTGTCCTTTTTCAGTGGACGTGCATATGAATAATAGAGGGTTATGTGCGTGAAAATGTATGCGGGCAGGTGCATGTGCGTATGCAATGTATGTACCATATGCAGCCCCCAGTACATGCTGAGCGGGTCTACCTCTGAGTCTTCGAGGCGGTCTGGGTACGGTGATGTAAGCACATGTGAGTCTGTGTCTGCGTGTGGGTGCACACACGCGACCGTGAGTCAGTGGTGCCAGTGCAGCCCTGTGACATTTGACATACAGCGCCTGCAGTGCTCACTGTACAGGGCTGGGGCTGCTCGCTGCTGGAACACAACATGCATCGCAGCACATCGCATCAGATCAAATCACGGTGCATCTCCTCTTATCTCCTCTCATCTCATCTCATCTCATCTCATCTCATCTCCTCTCATCTCATCTCATCTCATCTCATCTCCTCTCATCTCCTCTCATCTCATCTCATCTCATCTCCTCTCATATCATCTCATCTCATCTCCTCTCCTCTCGTCTCCTCTCATCTCATCTTATTTGATCTCATCTCATCTGTAATTATCATAACACCTATATCATCTAACTTTATCTCATCTTATCTGATCTCCTCATCACATTAACACCTGACGGTGCTTCGCCATAGCAGTAACATCTAATCTCAT
>OMNV01001657.1:7143-60281 GCA_900303265.1 Brotula barbata
AAAATATGCATTTGTCTTAGTTTTGCAGCAACTGGAAAAAAAGTCTTGGGTTTGCAATCGCAGATGAACACAGCGAAACTCAAAATCAAGCTGTTTTTACACAAAACAAACAATGGGTAAGACAAAGCATTAGCAAGATGAGCACAACAGCTGTAATCAGGTTCGATGCACTTTCAAGTAATTACCATTTAAAAGATGGTTGATATTTCAGAAATACAAATCATTGTGGGTATCAATTTAATCACAATGAATCGCGATTCATGAAGTTAATTTTACAGCATCATTATTAACCTTAGATGAACTTTTAAAAAGGCACATGGGAATACAGTTCATATGATAACAGTACAAAATGTTTGCTACCAAAGTGCAAATTATTACATACAAATGAGTTTTAGAATGAATAAGAGTTCCACAGTGGAAATGGCATGCATCTTTTACAGAAATGCCGGTCAAAAACAGAAAAGCAGAGGAGAAGTAATCGGCGAAAAGCGCACTATCAGTAAGAGTCCAAATGAACTGAACATGTCCAAATGATATCAACAGCTCAATTGAGCAGAGCGCTGCTACCGGCACATAACGAGTATTTGAGCTTATGATTCTATCCTAACATCTGATAACATATCTATAATATAAAAAGAAAATTTGATGACGAATGCTACGCATTTTCGAGGGAGGCGATTGTCAACAACCCAGCAAAACCACATATCAAAGGTTCGAAAACGTGGGTTAATACTGAACTGTTCCAGCAAATAGACGTATCCATTCATTATGAATCACGGCTAACTGGCTATCATCATGGCGGCAATGCCAGTCAACAATATGACAACAATTATTGATCCGTCTGTACTTACCTTGTTTGTTTTCAGACAGCTGCCTTTCGAATTCGTCGAAGTCCGACATTTCTGTGCCTCGCAGGCTGCTACGCTTTCCCCGACTGCGTTGTAGAACTGACGATGACTAGCTGGCAGCTAGCAACAAAGTGGAAACACTTTCAAAAACACAAATGCCTCGGTAACCTAGCTCAAGCAAGTGGCGGGCTGCTCAATCGCAGAACGATAAGAAAATGTTAGTCAGCGTGCGCGGTTAGCACTGCTTCGCGTAAGACCTAGGTATTTCTGCAAAGAAACGAATATAAACGCCGATAAAGAAAACGTGTTCGCATGGGTTAGCCTGCTAAGGGTAGCTAACTAGCTTGTAGCAAAGTCCAGAAGAATGGGCCTGCTACTCCAGACAGTGTGGAAGCCCGTTAGCGGGTTAGCTAGCTAGCTACAACGAAATCCGAATGAATAAGGAGACTCTTTCCCGAGCCAAATGCAAAACTAATATGATCGCTGGCCCAATCGGCGCAGCTAATTGACTTTAAATGTCAAATATATAAGCTTTCGACGTGTTTGACGCAAGCAAAAACAAGCCGTAAGATTTCGGTATGCCCGCTTTTTTGCTCGGTCTCCCAGGTACCCCCGTAACACCGGAAATTGACAAATGACTAGGTTCCGGGAAGTGAAAAAGACAACCCAAGACCCACACGTTTTCGACAATAATAATGTGTTGTCACGTAAAACACAATCGTCATTAATCTAATTATAACTCCACAATGTTAAACAGCGCAGTATATTAAATGAGAAAACAATGTTTTAAAAAACGCTTCTTTCACTTTTTCAGATCTATTCCTCTTTCTATAGGCTATTCAACAAAACCCTAGAAATAGATTAAAGATGACAAATGACTGACAAATGATGACTATGTGCCAAACTGTGGCATGATTTTCTCACCTTAAATCATCTCAATTCGTCAAATGAGTTTTCTAGAACACCTCCGATGATATCACTACTTCATGATTCCATACATCTCCATTCATCACTCAGTAATTTGCCTGTGCTCCCACACAGAGCTCCCTTGCACACTTGGATGATTGAGAGGAGGCGATCTCTCTCACTACCCTCTTCTGGAGTTTCTCCTGTTATTTTTTATATGATGGGCCAATTTTGGGAGTTTTTCTAGTGTTGTTCAAGCACTTGGTCTGGGTCGAGAACTGTTGATGCGTGGGCCTTTAAAACCCATATATAATGACAGTTTTTTTACTATGTACCAATAATTACATATATTGACTTCAGGCAATATGTGCGACTGTGGACTATAGAGTGCTCTTTACCCACATGGAACAAGACCAGAGAAATTGCCATTGAGATATTTGCCTATGATTGTGGTCAAATATATTTAATGAAATGAATGATCTTAAGATGGACACTGAAGTTCTGTACAAAAAGTCAAGGAATAACTCTTGCTTTGTCCTATGTTAAATCAAGGAATGGAAAGGTTTATAACATTAAAGAAAAAGAAGACGCATCTGCTGTCTCGTGCTAGCAAACAAAGCGGGGAACAAATACATGGGTAAACAAACATTTAAATACACACCTGTTTTGTCCCTTAAGTCAACTAAGAAGTCAATGCTTCCCTGGACCTTTTTCTAGACTAGAGTTAGATTGTGGCCCAAACATCAGACTCAACTTTATTCTTATTCATTCTTATTCTTATTCTTATTCTTATTCTTATTCTTATTCTTATTCTTATTCTTATTCTAATTCTCATTCTCATTCTTATTGCAAAAAACATATAAACAAAAACAGTATATTCAAACAAAAGGATAAACTAACAAAAATGAAATAACAGAAAAAAATACAATAAAAAAATATATTATATTAATGATCTGTACATAATAAATTATATAAAATACAGTTTATTTAATTGTCTTTTTATTCTTTAGTCTTCATATCAATCAATCAATCGTACAAAAAAATAGTACAACCACGAACAAATTACCAGTAAAACAAATAAAAACATATTTTGTGTCGTATTGTTGGCTTCTACTACCTGGTACCAGAATACCCTGGGTCAAAGGTCTATCTCGACTTAATGATCGTATCAGCGGACCCTGCGACTGTTTGCTTCTGACACTCGGGTGAAGAGATGGACAGAGCTGCAAACTGATCACCACCTGGTGGTGAGTTGGGTGAGATGGCGGGGGAGGCCACTGAACAGACCTGGAAAGCCCAAACGAGTAGTGAGGGTTTGCTGGGAACATTTGGTGGAAGAACCTGTCTGGAACACTTTCGACTCAAACCTCCGATGGAACTTCACATGCATCCCGAGGGAGGCCGGGGACATGGAGTCTGAGTGGACCCTGTTCAGGGCCTCCATTGTTGAAGCAGCTGTTTTGAGTTGCCATTTCCCTGGTGGAAGTCACAGAGGTAGTCAAGAAGCTCCACAGTGGCAAAACACCGGGAGTGGATAAGAACACCGGAGTGGATGAGATACGACCCAAGATGCTGAAGTCCCTGAATGTTGTAGGGCTGTCATGGCTGATGCGCCTATGCAATGTCGCACTGAGGTCCGGGACAGTACCCCTGGACTGGCAGACCGAGGTGGTTGCTCCCATTTTCAAGAAAGGGGACCGGAGAGTGTGTTCCAACTACTGAGGAATCACACGGCTCAGCCTCCCCGGGAAAGTTTATGCCAGGGTGCTGGAAAGGAGACTAAGACCGATAATCGAACCGCAGATTCAGGAGGAATAATGTGGAACAGTGCACCAGCTTTTCTCTCTCGCTCTCTACTCTCCTCTCTACTGGAGGGGGCGTGGGAGTATGCCCAACCGGTCCACATGTGTTTTGTAAACCTGGAAAGGCTGTCAATTTACCAATCGATCTACATTCCTGTCCTCACTTTTGGTCTTTGAGCTTTGGGTAGTGACCGAAAGGACGAGGTCGCGGATACAAGCGGTGGAAATGAGATTCCTCCATAGGGTGTCTGGCCTCATCCTTAGGGATAGGGTGAGAAGCACAGATATCCGGGAGGGACTCGAAGTAGAGCCGCCGCTCCTTCGCATCAAAAGGAGTCAGACGAGGTGGTTTGGGAACCTAGTAAGGATGCCCCCCTGTCGTCTCCATAGGGAGATATTCCGAGCACATCCACTTGGGAGAAGACCCCAGGGAAGACCCAGGACACGGTGGAGGGATTGCATCTCTCAGCTGGCCTGGGAACACCTCAGGATCCCTCAAGTCTGCTGCCACTGCGACCCAGATATGCGGAAGAAAATGGACGGATGGATCATTAGCTTTGTTTGCCATGTCGAGGAAGAATCAAGCATGAGACTTCTTCGTCGGTTTCACCTTTTTATTGTTTTCATCAGTAGAACTTAAACAACCGTGGCATTCATGTGGCTGCTCTTCGTAGAATGAACAGATTTTGTTCACCAGTTATGACGCATATCCTGTGTAACGGAAGTTACTTGATTTTGTGCACAATGATGCACAAAATCAAAAAATCAAAATCATTTGACAAATGATATTAAACTATTGCAATGGAACAAATCTGTAAACAACAACCAATGAACAATTATATTTTATTATATCATAACCAATGACAACACCTAATCAGACCTCAGCATTTTGTCTGAAATTGGATTGTTTTCACAGCTTTCCCTTTTACATAATTCTTAACATCGATCCCAATTTTTTTGGTCTATACCCAACTTCCTGTATCCGCTCAGTTCTGTGACATCATTGATACGATGATGTCATCTCATTGCCATCCTCGTTTTTCTTCTCCATGATTATTGGCAGTTATTGAACCAGCCTCCCATTGGACAAGAGTTTGGACTGGTCTGGCAATGACAAAGGTAACTTAACTGTAATTTCTTGGTGTCATACCTAGACACAGAAAAACCCACCAGTTATGACAGTGATCCAGACAGTATGACTTTTAATGACTGTTACAGTATAAATTATTTTTTGACTAATGCTTACTTTAATTTTCATGAGTGGTCCAACCTGGGATTAAACCTTTAAACTTGTGGTCACAAGACCAATCCAAGTTTTTGCTAACAGCTTCCCTGTTGCTTACACCATTATGCTGTGAAATGTATGAAATAAACAAAACTAAAAAATAATTAAATCTTTCCTCTCCATTACCCTTCACAAACACCTCTGTAGAAATTACCCAGCAGTAGGTTTGAAATACTGAGCAGTTGTGCAAGAAATGTACTTATTTAGAGTAACAGAAGTGAATTCTAATTATTTCCAACCCTGCAAAATAATAGTTAATAATAGTTACAAAAATAGGACAAAGGAGAATAATCATTTCAATGGCTGTTAATGGACTGCAACAAATGGAAAGCAATGCTTTTTTGTGGGAAATATCATGACACCTTTTAACATATAGTCACATAAAGGTAATTTGTCATTAAATATTTAACTGATAAAAAAATAAGAAAATTGATTCATTTTACAACACTAGACTTTGTCAAAAGTATGAAGATCTACTTAGCAATTGTACAGCATTCATGGTCTTGCTGATCTAAAGCAAACAATACAACTTCTATTAAGTGATGAAAATGGCTTTGTTCACCAGTCTACTTTGAGGAGAAAAGGTCACGAGATGTGAAATTAAAACCCGACTCATCGTTTTCCACTGTAACCTAATCGTTTTTATATAAGGAATCTTACCAATTCACTGTACCAATATAGAGTAAACAATACATATTTTCGTACAATATACAACACATTTGAACTTTAAAAATTCTGAATCTTAACAAGACCTATAAATTACCAGCAAAAAGCTAATTTCACATGCATTTGCTGTGAAGCAATAAGAGAAGTCGGCAAGTGTACATGCCAATGTAATCAATTGCTTTGCTAAAGCTGTAACTCACATAGTAAAATTGCATTTTGTAATTAATGTTATTTTTTCACAGAAACAAAATTAACACATTACAAACGACCAGTATAACTATACATATACAGTAGTGTAAATATTCTGTAAAGTATTTTACAAAAGGTATTATTGTCACAAAACATTACAAGAGTCTCAATGCCAGAGGCATAAGAAGTGACATATTAGTGCAATATAAAAAGTGTTAGTACAGGATTTAGCGATATTACAGAGTAGTGAAGCAGCTTCTTATCAAAACTCGGTCCATTCTCTTTTGCCAAAGACAAAAGACAAAGGACAAAGACAATTTGCGTTATTAATCTCAGAGAAACAGGAAAATATCACCAATGAATCTGCTGATGTCTTTGATTTTAAACCATAGCAAATTTGGGTGTTATTTTCTAAAAGTTATTGTAAAAAATTACCGGTGAATTAATTTGGACCACATAATATCAAACTTTCCTTTACATTTGGTTGTTTCTCTCTGAGAGAGTCATCCCCTCTTTTAAACTTGGAGATATAACAAGGAAAAGGTTGTACAGAGACTAAAAGTGACCAGACATGGTCAAAACAGAACTATTACAATGCATTATGGCATTGATAAATTCTGTCACACCGCATATTTCTGTTTGTGAGGAACAAAATCACAATTTTAATATTGTGTTTAGTGTTATATCTGCATGAACAATGCAGCAAAGTACAAACAGGGAATGTAATGGAAAAGTGCTAGAAAAATGCCCAGAAGAAACAAAAACATAAAGGAAATAAAGGAACTTAAAAAAGAAACATTCCTTAAAATGTGGAATTACTCTAATCTATGAAGTGCAGCATCATTTCACCATACCTAGACGTTATGAATGAATGCTACTATATCTGTAGCTTTATGTAAAAATGGCACAGAAAGTGAAATTGATACTTAAGTGAGAAACCAAGAATTTAAATAATCGAGACAATCAATCAATCTGCCTCTATGAACCTCAAGGCTGAAATGTGAATGTATAGGTTATTTATACTCATGTAAGTAATGAGGAGCAGTCATCTCCAATACAGTCATATAGTAAAGACACACTCTGGTTCAGGGATGTCACAGATTCAGAATTACACTTAATCGCCACTTGCTGTTTTGAGGAAAAGAACCATCTTAATATTACGAGGATGGTGTCGACCACCTTTTAAAGTAACTTGTTCTTGCAGATTTCACAGCTATGAACAAATAAGGCATGAGAATTTGAAATCCCACATCCAGGGAACTGAGAAAGAACATTGCTGGACATCGCTGCGCTGGAAGCTGGCCAGCTGCAGCACAATGCAACTTCTTCTACTCTCCTTACTTACCCAACCAACCCACTGTCTTATTCATTCACATGTCTCCCTCCTCAATGTCTGAACCTGTAGGAGATGGGCAGAAGCAGGTTGTTCTTTTTCAGTGCCTGCACCCTGCTGAGTGTCTCCTCGTCCAGGGCAGTGTAGCAGCGGCGGGCATAGTCCAGCAACTTCTCCTTGGATGGATCAAACTCTCCCACTTCTGCCACTTTCTCTGGGGCCACTAGTAACAGCTCGGCAATGGGCGTGGTGGAAGCCACTGTGTTACGGTCAACACCATGGATCTGGAAAGCTTTGGACATATTTTTCAGACGCTGGTATGTAAGCAGAATCTTCTTGTAACGGAAGAGCACTCCAGCAGCATCTTTCACTGATGAATGAGAATCAAAACATGAGTCGTTTGCAATTGTGTCATGGATGTGTGTGGTTCAAAACTAAAAAAATATTTGTTAAGATTTTGGTAAAATTTTGTTAACATTTTTTTTGTTGCTTTCAACACTAACAGGCAGCATGTCTAACCTAACATGCCTAACAAACATGGTCAATACATTTCTTAAGATGTATTGAAATCCTTTATTGTTGTGATCTTCCAATTATCCATCTTCTCCTCTTGAATTGCAACATTATTTACTTCACACCTATTCTCCACAGAAGCACAAATGGCTCCAAATGGTACCTTTAAACTTTTTATTTAACTCACCTCTCTGCCGCTCCCTGGGGACTCGGATGACTCGCCTTCTCTTTAATGTGTGCCTGTTGTTGTTAATTGTGTCTGGAATTACATCCTCTCCTGATATCATGTCTTCCTCCTCCAGGTAGCTTTCCTGCTCTAAGTAATCTTCAGATTCTCCCAGCAGTGAAAGTGAATCTCAAAGGATAAATCATAGACACATACATAAATCCTAAAGTCCTAAAATTTCCTGCGAGATTTATTAAATAGACATAAATCAAGCTTCTATCTTTATTTCTTCTTTGTAAAGCTTTGTGTTATATGAGTTGTATTACCTGGACCAACGTTTCCATGTCCACTCATGTCATTCAAGGTTGACCTGCTATTACTGTTGCTGTTGCTGCTGGCTGTGGTGCTGGGGTTGCTGTGGCTTGGCAGGAGGGACTGGGTTGGCGCAGAGTTGAACAGAGCATTCATAGAGGCCAGCTGATTAGTTATTGAGCCAGAGACATGATTTTTGGATGGCACCATAGTTGGTGGGCCAGGCCTTCGATGGATAAACTGACGTGACGTGAAATGCTGTGAGTCTGTCTTCTGTTGTTCTGTAAGGAGGAAACAGCCTTAAATGGGAGTAATCACCAATCTAAGATGACTCAAATACATACTGCCTATATCTAGCCAGTGACAGTGCCACATTCCAGTCCAGTAGTTAGTGGTAGTGCACCAATAGGTTGATTTGCCAAACGCCATTAGACAAAAAGTAGTAGGAAATGTGGATATAGTGACTAGTAATAACAATGGGTAAAGACCCCACAGTGGAAGAAATGAGGAAATATCAGTTTTTTAGTTGACTTCAGGGATGCTACCGACTTCAGGGATGCTACCGGTATGCTTGCAAATATGTGTTTCTGACCATTTCATGTGATTCATCTATTATTTACAGTACAAACGCAATGATGATGTTGCATATGAATTTTCTCATTCCTACTTGATCCATTTCTCTTCCTACTCTCACCTTTCCCAATCAAACTGCAAGTATTTGTGTTACATGTACAGTCAATCATGATTAATTTCACATTTAAAAGTGCAAAAATGAAATAGTTGTATCAGTTAAATTTGTTTTGGTATTACATTGCACATTGGAGGATGTATTTTAATAGAGGTCATCAATCTTTAATTTATTATATTTACACATGGAATTTTATAAAAAATTATAATTAATGGTCATGAGGAATGTAATTGTAAGACCTGATATGAAAGTAAATAAATATGGACTATGCATAGAAAAAAGAAAAAATAACACATAACACTTATACTTTGCATCCCTGTGCTCAGTTAAAGACGTTCTGAGTAGAGGAAGCCCTGATAACTCAACAGTAAATAAACAATCATCTTTACCAGCTGGACGATCTTCCTCTCTTCTTCCCCTCCAGTTGAATCGTCTTGACTCATAGCCTATGGGGAGAGAAAACACTAAGATTGCAAAATGTGCTTTCCAGCCTCAAAACTTGATCATCATCTCACATCTGTCTTCTTTCCTTACCATTACTGTACTGGCTCTGACTCTGTTCATGTCCCTGGCTTTTTGTGGAAAAGATAAAGCGGTCCAGCTGGCAACGGAGAAAGTCCCTCTCCTCCTCCAGATCTTCTATCCGCTTCTGCAGCCAAGAGTTTTTCTCTAGAGAGATCTGTAGCTGGGTCCGCAAGTTGGTGATCACCATATATGAGTTGTTGACTGGAGATGGGCCAGCAGGTGGGGCTGACTCTGCGAGAGAGGACGTACACAAGTTAGGGTAGCTCTAGTATTGTAAAACTTGAACAACAGCAATCTCACTAATTAAAGTAATCTACTTGAATGTTCTCATTCTGAAACTCACCTTCAAAGTTCTGATCAGTCTGACTGAAAAATCCCTGCTGCTCAAAGTTGTTCTCCTCATAGGGGATGGAAATTTCATAGGCATCCTCGTTTTTTGGAGCTGTACCAGACAAAATATAATAATAATCAATTTTGTAATATGCATAACCTAATGACAGAAACTTTGTTATCATTTGCAGGTTTTGAAGTCTTACTCTGTAAGTGGAGTGAGGCAGCGTGGCTCTTGGATGTGGAAGCAGCATCAGTCCTGTTTCCGTCCTCCATCTCATATCCAAGAAAGGGTGAAAAATATTAATTTGTGCTCTTACAGAAACGTTACAAAACTGCACAAGCGGACAGATTCAGAACTTGGTTTAGTCATGTACAAATAGTGTATTAATGTTAACCAACAAGCATCCTTAACGAAGGTTGTTGGTAGGCAGCCAGTTAGCAAAACAAAAACAATTTTAATATATGACTGAAAAAAATGAGGGGCAAACAAGACACCAATTATAACAAGCATGGCTTTGAAGGGAATTTGTTCTAAGCTGCATCGCTTTGGTGACCGTGTTAACTGGACTGGACGCTAAGCTAGCTGCCAAGCTCGGGTTGAGGTGGCTAATCGTTAGCTTGAATTTAGCTGCCAATATAAAATTACAATCCTAACCTTACTGCACATCTCACTGTTTAATCTCAGCATTCGGACACTGCTACAATCCCCGTGCATGAAATACGTTGTGCAAGAATTTGTACATACCACTTTACGGTTGTAATAACTTAATCGTGCACATGTAATAAGATGTTATTACTCTGTCATATCTCCATTTCACGAATTCAACGCTAGCTAACAAGCTAACAATAACAATTATACCTCTTTCATTTTTTTCCCCAACAGTATCCTACGTCATTTCCTGCTGCAATGACATTAGTAATGCACATTTAGAGGAATGTATATAACCGGAGCGTAAAGTTTACAATCGGCACTTTAGGCGTCAGTAGGTTTTTGTAAAATAATGTTGTGGTATAACGAAAATATACATATCACGATTAAAGTTTGGAACATTTTTAAACACAATATTTGAGCACATGTTGTGATTATACAGTATGTTGTCGTACAGCTCTCGTGTGCACTGTGGGAACTGCAGCCACACCTCCACCTCCACTGTGAGGACATTGTGATTCTGTGTATATCTACAGGACAGGTAGAACAGGTGACGAGGTTTCAGGTTTCACTGTTAACTGCTGCCAGACAGACGATCCGGAACCAACGGACGCGTTCCTCATTTCCTTTCCTTTCCCAGATTAGGATTTTTAATATTCTGTGGAGCTGCGTACGGAACAGTAAGTGTTTCTTGTGTACTTAATGTAACGTTTCGTAATTTCATGAACTTTGCTGTGAATTTTAAAATCGGTCGCCTGAAGCGAAACAGGTGTGGCACCTGTTTTGACTCCACACTGGGGCTCAGATACAAATTGTCAACATGTAGGTCAGTTTTAATGATTAGAATTTGTGTATGTATACGGAGGGAGTGGGAAAAAATAGAACATTTACAATCAATGATTTTACTTTTTTTCAGTCCATATCTGAAGAATATGAATTTATAGAAGATGATAGACAAAGACTTTTTAAACACAGATATACATGTTTAGACAGGCTGGATGTCATCCCTCTCTCATTTTTTCTGTGCAGCCATGGCATATAAGTATGATGGCCTCTCCCATTGTAAGCTGGCCCTGGTGTTTGCTGTGCTGATGGATCTGCTGGCTGTGGTGTCCCTGTTGTTGGGCGTCTTTGCTCCATTGGAGATCCAAGGGAGAGACATAGGGGATCTGCTGGTCTTTTCAGGAGCTCTGCTGGTTCTTTTGTCCATGGCAGGTTGGGTTATGTGGTACAGTGGAAACATTGAGGGCCTGACTTCCAGGAAGGAGCTGGGAACCATGGGTGGAGCTGTTGATCGCCTTGCCCGTTCACTGAGTCGCAGGATACGGATCCCAAGGACCCACAGCAGCCCATCATAAGGACATCAAGGACCTAAAGAGCTGACATTGCGGGAGGTAAAATTGTGGAGAGATGTAAGCACACGTTTTTCATCGTGCAGCAACCATGTAACATAATAGGTACCAGTCCATATTGAGAAATGAGAAGATTACAAAATTGATCTGCTGACCTATTGTTTGTGTGAATGTAATGGTGTGTCAGAATAGCACTGATAATTCAAGGGACTACATTAATCATTTAAGAGATTTTAATGAAAATAAAACATATTTTAAAAGTCCCATGTCACAACTTCTTATCTGAATTTTCTTTGCAAGAAGTAAATAGACCAGCTATGATATCAGTGTGCAGGGGTCAATACTGTATTGCACATAAATACTGAATAGGGCACATCATCATAATCCAATCCCCCATATTTTGCACAAGATACAGTAATCAACAGACATAAAACAAATTAAACCACCCAATGTATTTCATGACATCAAAAGAAACAAAACAATTAGATTTTCAATTTAAGAAAATAAATACATTGTCAGGAAAACATTGTAGTTGCTCATTAAGCTGAAAGAAATGAGATATTCAAAGGAGACGGTTGGGAAAAATATAATGTTAACAATTAAGGCAGAGGTTGCAAAATACATATGCTGTGCAGTTAAAATACATTTTCCCCAATCTAATTCCATTTGGGAAATACTGTTAAGTGTTTCACGGTGTTTATCCTGAGAGAAGACCTGTTCCAGTTCACAATAAAGCAAGCAGATGGCAGCTTAAGAAGTCATCAACCAAGTCATCAAATTTTAACATGAACATGTGAGAAGTTAGATATGTAGTATGAACAAGAACATATATATATGTATATATGTGCGATATTCAAGGACAAGTAAACATAACATGAAAATGTACCCAAGGTCTTTAAGTCACAAATGTAATGCACTGTAGGCATGAAAGTATTTAAATTTGTGTTATTGCTTGAAGAGGAGGAACACATAACAGAAAACACAAAAGATCTACAACAATGGTGTGAAAAATAAAGTATTGAGGCAACGTCTCCCATTGGATATTACTGAGAAATTATGAAAGTACTAAATGAATTAAGTCAGGAAGGATCAAACTGCCTTTTTGGGACGTTGCTGTTGCTTTAGTTCCATGAAAACACCATCTTGAATATATGTAATGCAATGCAGAGATACAGTCTGAGCATTAGGGTGAGTTGCGGACGTGAGACATATCAGAGGGCAGAGCTGGGCACAGTTGGGGTGGGATTCTGCCATATGATCATGTGACTGCGTTCAGACCGCTGAGGAATGACTTGGGGCAACTCATCTGATCCCTCAGTTGAATCATCTCCTGGAAGAGAAGGTAGAGGGAGTTTTATTTAATAAACTTGTCAATAACTAGGAACACAGGTTTGAAATGGACAACTCTGACAGATTACAGTAAAGAGGATTATAAAATATGGAAGTATTTGTCAAGACAGTATATTGCTGACTTTCAACTCACCAATGCGGAAATTGATGTGGCCCTCTCCTCCACTGAGGATGAGCTGAGAGGTAGTAACGGTGCTGCTGCCGGGGATCGTCAGCAAACAGCCTATGAAACAGAGAGGATTTCACAGTCACTGAAGAGAAAAATAAGGCTTGCAGCTTGTATTCTGAAGGATCTCTCCAGTACAAAATTCTATTGAAAATATAAATAAATATGAGTGGATTCTCACCAGGTGCAGCAATGATAAATCTGACACCTTGTCTGTGTCCATGATAACACAGCTGGGCTGATGCAACCGAACAGTATGGGATGGAAACTGCCTCAGACGCTGTGAAAGACCATTAAAATGTAGTGAAAACTGATAGATGCTATTTTTGACAAGAAAACCTGAAGTGGTCTGAGTCAGCATTAAACTCACTTATAGATAAGGGGATGGAGAAGATGGCACCACTTCCTGTGCCCACCCACAGACGGCTAGAAATGATAGTAAGAGATGAAATCTGGAGTGGAGACATTTTTAGGTAGGCTCGGCCTGCAGAGAGAGACAGACATATGTTAACTTAGACGACCGAGATAAATTGGCATTTCAGATATCTGTAGCATTAAACCAGCAAAAAAAAAAGTATGGATTACTCAGAATGAATTTTTAGGATTGGTGTTTGTGTGGGCCTACACTGGATTAATGGGAGGGACATAATGAAAATGATCAGCTGCTAATGATATAATACACATTTCAAATTTTTCTGTAAAAAATAAAAAGTCTTAGCACCTAGGGTTTTAGTGACGAGAGGAGAAAAATCAACTTCCTGTAGCGGCCGTCCTTTGGACCAATCAAACAGCCTGAGGACTGGGTCGAGCCGGCACGATGTCCAAACACCACTTCCACCAGCACACAGGAAACGTACCTGCTGCTCACTGCGCTCAGAGACTGAGAACACTTGCTGTAAGGTGAGATGAGGTAAAAAGGTTGTGTGTTCACAGACAATATGAACATGACAAATAATGCGCTGGGAATGTTTCCTCTCTCTGTCTTACCTCAACTTTCTTGCTGTTCGTGTCAACCACATGGACCCGATTCCAGTATCCCACCCACAAGCGGCCACCTTTTGCAAGGCAACAGCGAATGGGCTGCAAAGGGTTTGACCCAAGAGGCATCACCGTAGGTGACTGCAGATCCCATCCACCTGTTGTTCACGGCAATCATTGCTTTTCTGTCATTCGAGCTTTAAATGAAAATATCTAATTTCCACAAAATGAGGACGTTTAGTAAAACAGATACAATTGCAAAAAAGAGAATGCCATTACCTGGAGTGTGTGAGAAAAATGCTAAGGTCCCATCAGCTAAACCAGCGATGACTTCACCTTGGGAATACCTACCACAGGAACACTCGGTCAGCACAAAATAGTTCATTTTCAACAGTATTATCTCCATGTTATTTTATGACATGTAAAAGACAGAGAACTCACGTAAGTGAATGAACACCCTCTGAGAGAGAAACAGACTGTAAACAGCGCCTCCTGCATTCAGAGGCTGAGTGTACCAGCAAACTGTTGACAGTGGGAGACAGAGGAGGGGGCGGGGGGGTAGAGAGACAGGAAGAGAGAGTGTGGGTGAGAAGTTGTTTTCCATAAGTCTCTAATCCTGGAAAGTGTTATTTATTGAAGAGAGCTGCTTATTCAGCAAACACTACCTTCCTTCCTGAGATCCAAGCCACACTGTTCCTGCAGTGTCACCTGACATAACGAAAGCAGAATGATTTGGTCAGAGGAAAGTCTGAATAAGCAGTGTCGACTTGTCAGTGTTCCCAATGAACTCAGTATGGCAAGGGAGAATACATGTATTTTGACTATATAGCACGGGGCCACTGCTGCTGCCCACTATGCTAATATTTGCAGCACTGACCTACGGGAGGCACGGCACAGATGCAAAGGGCCGAAGATGTGGGGGGGAGCCTGAACTGATCCAGTACTGTGTTGGACCGTGCTGGATCAATCACGGTAATATCATTGCAGGAGGCAGGGCCAGAAACCACCCATACAGAACACTGGCAGAGAAGGACAGACATGGTGTTTGGAAAGATGTCTGGCATGAAATGACTTGTCTAATGTTAGTTATGGCTGGACGGCATTGCACATGGTGATTAGAGTGTGACTGTGGTATTTAGGAAAGATTATGTCAGACTTACTGTGGCCTCTCCTGAGATTTCTGGTGGGACTGCAACAGCACAATTAAGCTACAGAGAAAATATTGAAGCAAAAGGTAAGGTCTGATTGACCCACAGATGTCATGTAAGGGTCGCTTCCCTTGACCAATTCCAGTGGCAAGATTTACCTTAGCTACAGAGTCTCTTTGATCCAGCAGTCTGAGGTGCAGCAGTACAGGCACATCCTTTGGCTCTGGGATGTTTACATGTGATTCCTACAATGATAATATTTTATCACTAGCAAGCCAAGTTTGGATTGTAGATATGGTTTTGTTGAGGTTTTGCTCAAATCAAGTGATAACAGCAGGATGGGGAAATGACACATTCTTACTTCTCCACTTGATGATTAAATGGTTTGTGGTGACATTAATGGATTATACACAGTGGGGGCGCTTCCAGCCTATTGTTTCCCATGACACGCTTCTTCATTCCTTCCAACTGAAGTTTGCCCTCCCTATGAATCTGTGTATGTGGTCCTTCTACCTGTGTTTGTGCCAGTGGTGTGCTCCAGCCATGTAGTTGTTGTTTTCCCAGAGTTTCCCAAATGTGAGAGCGAATTTCTCTGTACAGCTCCCTCCGCCTGACACGTGGTGAGACAGCAGCGGAGGCAGATCTAGAGAGAAAGTCAAACGCTTCTTATCATCCAATTTTTTAGGTACTAACAATCAATAGAGATAAACTTGAACAGTGTATACAAGAGTGATGTGGCCAGAAACACTATCTTACTCAGTCTGAGTTTGACTGAAGGCCCGTAGCTTTGGAGATCCACGAGGAGAGCGAGTGAGCGGCGGAGAGGCTTGCATGGTAAAAGCAGCAGGCATTGGGATTAATGGGGCCTTTGTCAGGCCAAACAAACGGTTGAACCTTTAACATGGAAACAGTTAAAACAAATTATGCAACATATGACACCAGAATATTCAAAAATTTGCAAGAAAAAGTGAATATACCAAGTCCCAATAGTATGAACGATACAAATGATTCCACATAACATTTTGAAACTGAAATCAAAATCCAGTGTTGGGTGGCCAAGGCCAGGTGAAATTTGATCAGACTGGAAAAAAACATATAACCTTGTATTCTGACTGACATAAGGATTAGTGTATTGTGTAAATATTTCCATGTGTCACACTTACTTCCTCCAAACGTTTGATCGTTTGTCCTCTGGTAGCCTCTCGGTCTTTGTTGCCCTGTAAGAGAAGACTAATTAAATAAAGACTCACTGTGTTACAGCAATGAAAAACTAATCGACTGGTCGCATTCAGGAGTTACTTGAGTGTCTGACTACGTCGGACTGCCTCCTGCAGCTCGAACAGGCGCTCCTTATACTGGTTCTTCTCCATAACCACACGAGCCATTTCAGATCGAGAGAAGCGTCGCGTGGATGAGGGCAGAGAGGCCTGCATTGAAAGATTTAGGTTATAAAATATATATATAAAACTAAAATCGGTTTCAACATTAACAATAAAAAGCTATCACGGCAATATAACTACATCTTAGGAAAAGTAGAAGAAAACATTTTCTTACATCAGGATCCTCAGCATGGACCTCTTCCAGTTCTTTTCGAAGTCTATGATGACCAATGGACACACATTTACAAGTTACGACAACATAATACTCAAATAAATGTGATTTTGTCCCATAAAGTATTAATATGCACATTTTCTGCACCTCTTTGTTTCCTCCTCCTTCTCCTTCATCCGGCTCTCTAATCGGGTAACTGTTTCCTCTAAAGAAGTCACTTCCAAATAGAGAGCTGAACGGATATCAGTCAACTCCACTACCCGAGATATCAAAGCTTTGCGGGCTGAATCTACTAACACACTGAGGAAAAAAAAAGACAAAGGCATGTCAAGTTTTGAATCAATTTAAGAAAGAGAGAAAATGCTTCCAAATGGGAGCATTTTGAGTTTATGTGAAATGAAGAAATTAACAAGGTGTTTGGAAAACACCCATTACGACTCACTGGGTTACTTTCAGTTCCTCATACTGAGAAAGAATCTCCTCAAACTGGTTTGCACCATCTACACAGGAAAAAAGCTATGAAGAAGACTTCCTTGCACATGTGTAAACTTATGTGAACACAACACACAGGTTCACAGAATTTAGAAAACAACTTCACCTTCACACTAAATTAATATTTAATAACATAAGAACAGAGATAGTTACAAATAAGCAGCAGCACATTAACATTGAAGACCTACCTCTGACATTGGCCCCGTGGTCCACACTCTCCACGTAATCCCTGCTCAGCTCTGACAGTTCAGAAAACAGAGAGTCAGTGTTGCGCAGCTCCCACTCCATACTCTCATCGTCCTCAACCTCCTCCTCAGCTCTTTCCTGCTGCTCTCCTCTCCGCTCCTCATCTTCCTTTGATCCCTTCTCAGCCTCCTTTTCCCTCATTTCCTCCTCTAAGTTGGCCTTTGACTCCTCTTTTGGAGGCACGTCAGTGTTAGTTCTGACAGGGCTGCTGATGGTGGTAAATGAAAAAATGGTAAGAAATGTTGACGCATTTGATGTGTTCATTTGCTATAGTTATATTTGGTTACTTACTTTAGCAAATAATTGTAAATTTAAACCTAATTTTTAATGCAATCCCAGCTGTGATTATCAAGGTTAGTTAGGTTAGATTAGTAGAAGGTTGTTCAAGAATATAAATGACTGTGGGGTACTGGTTTCAGACATCACTAAATATAAATATAGCCTAGAAAACAAAGTGTTGGATGAATTTTTCTTTAAGGAAATTTGCTTAATTTATTTCAAAATGCATCTTACGTTATACAACTTAAACTGCCAAACAACCTCAAAGATTTAGAGCAAAGGGGCAGATTTTAATCTAGCTTTAGAAAGAATAAAATTTGGAGTTAAGCAACTTTTAAAAATTACGACAAGTAACATTTTAAACCACGGTTGATATTTTTACAATCAGAATTTTATGACAAACCATATTTTAAGCCAGGATCAAAGTCAATTATGGTTGACACAGCAAACTTCAAGTTTAAGACAACACAGACAACCTTATTTCAGATTATTACCTGGCATCTATAAATCCATGTAATTGTGCCAACTCAGGAGTAGATCTTATGAGGTCATCGATAAAAGCCTGATCTGCGATGGCTGTTCCATCGTTAGGTAATGGATCCTCCAAAGGGGAGGGACTTGAGTGTGAATCTAGTATAATCTGCTAAAAAAAAGAGCAGCACAGTAAGAGACAAAAACAAACTGTTCTCTTCACATTCAATGTACAGACGTAAAGGGTGTGAATCTGTTTACCTTATCGTTAGCACTGGATTCTGATGGAACTTGGGTGGGCGGGAATTCAGCATTCCTTGATCGTACATGATTCCTGTATAATGTAACAAAAATAAATCCTCTGATTGTCATTTTACAAACATCAATCAACACTGTTTATTTGTTTTTTTTATATGTTAGTAACACTTAAATTATATCTTTGCTTTGAGCGAAGGTAACAAATAGATTTTGCTTACTGTCACTGTTATGTTTTTGTTATTTTCAAGTTTTGAACTTGCTAACAGGGATTAAATTGGTCAAGGTTAAACTGGCTCGCCCGTCAATTGTGTGTGCAACTTGTAGGTTCAACAATTGTGCCTTATGGTATGTGTAAGTGTTTCACAGGTGGGAGAGAGCCTGATTAGCTCTGATGAGTCTGAGGTACAAAGCTAACGTCCATGAGTCTTGGTACAGTGACATCAACGTCTCAGTGCCTTCCTGTGTGTTATGCTTCAAAACTCGGTTTCTTACAGTAAAAAGGGGAAGTGAGGGAGAACAACCTTAAAGGAGACTCTCTTTCTGAGTCCTTTCTCCTGTCCAGCAGTTCCCGATACGTGAAGGCCAGCTAAACAAATTAAAGACAGTGACATAAGAAAGTGAATTATGACTAAAACAACTAAATATTTGTTTATCATGGAGTTAAAGAATTGGTGCGATAACATAGTAGCGCATGCATTTGAGACTAAACACCAGTATCTGACCTTGTTGTGAGAAAGCTTCAGTGTGCTCAATTCTCTACTCAGATTTGCTTTCTGATCTTCCAAAGCCACCACTGCAAGAAGACAAAGCAGTTGTAACTTTAGTTTTAGCATCAATAATTGATGAGAAGATCCAACAGAGCTGGCATTACATTTAGTATCACGAGAAACTTCACACATACAGCTCTACTTCGGGAAGCAATACATCACAATAAGCACAACTAAAATGAGTGAAAGCGGAATAAGAGAGAGGCTGATAAAGATCACGAAGTGAGAAATATATGGTCAAACAATAAATATTCAAATACTCACACTGATCAGCTTGCTCTCTCGCTTTATTTTCCAGCTCCCTCTGTCGCCGCTCTCTCTCCGTGTCTCTCCCCCTCATGGCTCTCCTTTCCTGTTCAATTTGGTCATCTAGTTCCAGATACCTCTAAAAGGAAAGAAATGATTTAATGTCGCTGGGCAATCAAAGACTTGAAGCTTTTAAAAACATGCAAACAAAGTCAATGCAGTGCAAATGCAGTACTTTTGAAACTCCATTTCCTACCTCTTGACTTTCTTTCCTGAGGGTTTTTTCTGCTTGGTATCTATCCAGGAGCTCTTCTTTCTCAGCTTTCTCCTTCTCAGCCTCTTCCTCCCTCTCTCTCAGCTGGGCTCTGCAGCTGGCCAGCCCCTCCAGGACCCACACAAGTATGGGCACCAGAGACTCCACCACACATGCACCATGGGTCTCAATAACTGTCTGCAAGAAGACAGATGTACCCGGTCACAGCTGCACAACATGCTATGCCTGATTAGATAACAAATTCATAGAGAACAACAACAACAAGAAGAAGACAATCTCACGAGTGGATTTACCTCAAGTTCTGAATAGAGTTTTCCCGCTTCTTCACTCACAATGTCGGGGTCCAATTCCAGTTCCCCCGTCCCACACAGGACTCTCTCATTATACTCCATTGTCCAGTTTTATGTCTCTGATGAAGTACTTGTTAAAACCTTTTCCCAAATAGCACCAAAAGTGAAGTTAATGGTATTTAACCAACTAATAGAGCTAGTTTGGTTGTCTTTCTGTCATTACAGGTAACGCCAGTGTCACCCCTTTTCCCCATTAGATTACATTCCATTTGTGCCAATGAAGGCTTGGCCAGTGCTGCCGTTGAGGTCACCCGTGTTGCTGTATGATTTATCGGATGTCGGGGGGGTTTTAGAATCCATCCTGAGAAGAGAAGTGTGAAATGTTGATTAGGATATCAGCTATTCCCCTCTGAACTGTGGAAGGAACACCGAAAGCTTTGTACAATACTATGGCTTGGCCATTCTTTTTTTCTACACCTAATTACTGGAGGCTCCTAAATGGTGGAATGGGGTCAAGGGTTTTCCTGCTGCTATAAGCTGTGGCCAACAGTTTGTTTAGTAATAAAGTGATAGAGTAACGGTGTCTGTTCTGTAAGGGCTCAGTTTACTCCCCAGTAGTTTTGAATGTTTTCTCTTAACAGACAAATGAATCCTCGGCAATCCACTGACAAAAGAAATCCTTTACGAGAGAGAACCACAAATTTAGGCTTGCACAAATGTTGGCTTAGAATGGCTTATGTGGCTTTTGTGGAGGGCCTTTTTGTTTACACTGAGAGGAATTCATCATAATGGTTCCAATTACAAAACAAGAAAATGTATTGCGTCTTTACCATAAAGATAGATAGATAGATAGATAGATAGATAGATAGATAGACAGATAGACAGATAGAGAGATAGAGAGAAAGATAGATAGTTTTTACTTAATGTGTAGACATGACAACAGTTCTTGGCCTTGACATTGCTGGAACTAATTTCTGCAACTTATGTGGAATGAATGATACATTCAACTAAGTCCACAGTGGATCTGTACATTCTATCACACCTTCTATTCTTCTATTTGGGCGTATCTTAGGACAGTTTCAGCATTGCTTCAGGTACAGCACACCCAGTGCCGTTTAGGTGGATGTGTTGAGAAAAGAGTACATGTGAATGTGATTTCATCCGTTAAATGTGCATGCATTTACAGTTATGTAATGTGAAGAATGAAACCTAAGAAAACTATCCAACCGAGTGTCAAAAATATCACTGAACAGATAACTACAAACGTCTAAATGTAAGTTAAAGACACAAATTTGACAACTTAAAAGAACACAACCTGTTGTTATTGTCAATTTTCTTACTTATTTTAAACAGAAGCCTTGGAAAAGATACAGTTGAGTTGCGTTTGACATAAATAAGTAACGTGACTGACAGTAGACACCTTCACAGATCTTTGGCAACAAGTTAGGACACGAAGAAAAACAAACCGACGTCTTCTCACGATACGACAGGGTGACTTTGATTAAACTCACCTCGGCTTTGTCCTTCCACAACGCCTTTATTTCACAAAATAACCACATTCAAGGCGTTTGACTTTGGAGACGATATCAGTTACACATCAAGCAGTTTAAAGACGGGGTTGTTCTCTGATTTTGACGTCGACGGACGGTTTGTAGCCTGGCCAATCAGAGTGCTTCATTTGTAGTTGGAACCAATCGGCGTGAAGAAGGGGCGGGGCACGCAAGTTCTGTTTTCACAAGCAGAAAAAAAGTTTCCTGAAACTTGACTAATGACACGTGACTAAAGGAGTTTGCTGAGCCTGTCAGGTGATCTGGGCCACGCATATCGAAGTACCTGTTTGAATACCACACATACTTTATTTACTCCTTCCTGCACTGCCGCATAGCTTCGAGTAGCTCATCTGAAATTGTCGTAAAGGTGGGCGGTGTTTGCACAGAGATGGCATATAAAGTCCATGGTGTGACGTCCAAGTCAGATATTTTGAATCAGTTCACGCTGGCGACAGACAACAACTTCAAAGAGTGTAGGGTCAACCCTGGTGGTAGTATTTATTTTACAAGATAAGACATCCCGATAGGGCAATTACAGTTTATTTTTCTTCCAGCAGATGGAGACAAAAACACCGTCCAGGACACACAAATGCACATGTTTTTACATTTATACACATACAAATATGGTACATGTTCTTCACAGCAGGAGTAGCATATAATAATCATCATTTGATAAGTGATTATTTGGTAATTTAGTCTGTAAAACGTATAGGTATTAAAGGTATAGTGATAGTAAACTGAAAAAACAGAACATTCTTTCAATAGGGAGGCTGGAAGCAGCAATTCTCTGGTATGTTTTATTTAATAAGTTGATTATTTGATAATTGACTCAAATAATTGAATCAATTATCAAAATAGTTGTTGATTGATTTTTGATCAATTAATTGACCTGCTGTCTAAATGTTTCAGCACTATTGACGTAAGTAAAGGTGAGGTGTTGCTATTTTTATAGCATAACATAGACTGAAAGAGGGAGAGGAGGAAGTTATACTGGATAACTTTTTTTACAACTCCTTTTTCTATTCTGTGTTATTCTAGCTCAAACCATTAATTTGGTGTCACACTGTGACTGTTTTAATTACCCGTGTACTCTCCTCCACGAGCACCACCTTTCCCTCCTCCCTCTCCGCTCGAGTCATCGCTTTTCTCCTCTTTGTCAGCAAGTAAAATACTAACACGCTACCAATCACAGCTAAACTAAGACCAAGAATCACCCATCCCAGCCCCAGCAAGGGAGAGGTTCTTCCCTTAGACTGGTTTGATTGGTCCCACAGTCCCACACCGATACAACTGAAGCCGGTTAGTGTTCCCCAAAACGCAAGGGCCAGCATGCAGGTTCCACAGGACAGCTCAGCACCCCCAGTTACCATGGTGAGGCCCACCACTGAGACCACCCCTCCTGGTAAAATCACTCTCTCAGATTTCGGGTCATACGTCACAGCAGACGTGGAGGATGATAAAGTGGAAGGATCAAGTGTTTCCATCTTTGTTGTCATGGCTTTTGTTGTCACACAGACGATAGCGATTTTGAAATGTAGCGTCTTCCTCTTTCCAATGCCTAAAATAGAGCACAAAAAGTCTTTATTGGCTAATGATAATATGCTGTAACATTGGTGATTACATGATGACCATTCAAAGGCCTCTTGGTTAAGTATCCTCAAACTGAATTTAAACTGAAAGACTTTTTCTTAAATATAAATCCAGGTAAACAAACTGTTAACCTGCTGATTTATATGTCTAATTCAGCAACTGACAAAATCTTAAGTTTTTGGACTATTCTCCTTACTATTAAATTTCTTGGATAGAATTTCATATAAAATTGTAAAGGTAATGGTAAAGGTAAAGGTTAAGGTAAAGTTTATTGTCCACAAGGGAAATTTGGCTTGGGCTTTCACCCCTGCTGCAGCCACACAAAAAAATCAAGTGAAACATAAAATACATACCACATTACACAAGTGCACAAATAGTATGATTAAATTAACCTCTCACAATCAGTGCTGTTTCAGACATTTTAATTGACACCGGTACAAAGGAGTTTTTAAACTTAATGTATCTCCACTTTGGTTCCCTGTATCTCCTACCAGAGGGCATAAGTACAAACTTCACATGTAGAACATGGGTAACTGTGTACACCTAAACAACAAGAGATTCAAGTAATATAAAAAGAATAACAAAGATATTACCTTTTACGAGGTGAAGAAATACAACCTTGCTTCCCTCAGTGTGACTTGCTTTTAAAAAAAAAAGTTGAATGATGATCCATAAATTGAGTTAGACATATCTTCCAGATTAAAGCCTCGTGTATGACAATGAGTGATGTCAGAGATTCCAGTGAAAGCCTGAAAGTACTGCTGACTTTCTCTTTAGACAGCGTGGGCAGAAATGGGAGGAGGGGGCCCGTATGTTCCTTTATCAAATGCATCACAACCCAAGGCCTCTCACGATGGAGGGCACAGTTCTCAAGATTGTTGTCATCATTTGTTTGTTCCTCTCATTCCTTGTGCTATGTAGGAAGCGCTCGTCTGTCATTAGGCATCATTACAATCCATTAACTGGTATTTATCTAGGAACAACTCCCTTCCTCCTTTCCTCTGTCTTTTAGACATTGTTTGTGTTGAGAGTGGATTTTTTTGGGTAAACATTTCCCCTGCAGCTTTCCAAATTCCTCCATCCAGTGGAGGTCCTGTGGATGAGCTATGTTCCCTGAGAAGTAGCACGGTAGCAAAGTTCCAACTTCTTATTTCCCTTCGAGTGCCTGAGATATTAGTTTAGTTTATCTGTTCCCTTATTTCTTAAACTTTTGGGACCTAAAGCGTATTACTTCAACTCTCACAATCTGGAGGCATGACTGTGAGATACAGGATGTTCTTGGAAATGTTTCTTTTGAAATTACTATCACTACTGTAAGGAGCAAATGTAAAAGTTAAGCACACTCTTTACCTAAAAAACACGCAAAGGGCATTGATATTTAATCACAATCACAGTGACATAAAATTAAATGTTTTATCATTTATTTGTATCTCACGAGCAAGGGTCAATGACACAAACAAGTGGGTCACAGAGCAATAAGCTCCTGTGAAAATTTATCCTGCATTTGTGTAGCAGAAAGTAAGTATTGGCATTCTGCTTAAATTTCCAATGTCCACATGATCTGAATCTCGACCTCTGCACAAAGAGGAAAACATTTTAAAACTGAGCACAAATCCACTTGCCCGAAGTCCGGCATTAAGCACAGCCTAGGCGTACGGGTCAGATGTCACGGATTGGTTTGTGAAGAGGGGGGGGTAATTCTATTGGGCATGGCAGTCACAGGATGGTGATCATGATGATAATTGGCTAAGTGTTGGATTGGGTGGGACAGGGTGGGGGATTGGTAATCCAATAGAAAGTCTCAGTGAGCATTTATGGAGCAATGAAAATCCTGCTGAGAGACAAGGACAGTAATCACAGAATTTAAGGACATGTAATGGCCGTGCTGTTTCTATAGTTGTACCGTAGTGAATATTTTAAGACACAGCCTCTGACAAACACCCTCACCACCGACATGTTAGGATAGTCTGGACACTCAGGCAACTGGGGTAATACATCCAGCAGACACAAAGCAAACAGATGACATGAAGTGTCGTGATGTCAGTTTTATGTGCTGGTAACTATCGCCACATACACATTACAGACCATATGATTACATTACAAGGTGAAATACTCAACCAGAGGCTCATTTTGTCATGACTACAAAGACTTCAAAATGATAGCACAGATCAATATTGGCACATTACAGAAAAAAATCAATGCACAAAACATCAGATTTGACTGTTCTAATATTCTAATACATAGGGAGGAGCCATGGCCACAGATCTGATCTGTGTTGGATCCATAAGCTAATATGGATGTGGCCAAAATCTGAATCGGACCAAGATCTGTTCCATTTCTCTCTACGCAAGTGCTGTGGAAATGCTCAGATCACAATTAATATGGAGTATCTTTATACTCACTTCTCACTTCTCACTTCTCACTTCTACTACTTCTCATTTTGCTGCTTTTTCTGCTGCTCTGATTACTGATGTCATCATTCATTGTTCACAGCCTCGGGGTCAGAGGGGAGATGAGGAGATTTCAAATATGTTAGATCTAATATTGCGCTACAATGTCTGTGTTTCATTTTCATTATCTGAGCACAGCCTGAATATTGTGTGATCGGTCAAAGGGCACGGAGACATTGCTATCACAAAGTAAACAGTGGTAACCAAGTTGTGTGTAAGTGTCGTAGTGTCATTCAGGAAGCAGGTAGTGGTTTCCGCAACAACAACAACAACAACAACAGTTTGTAGAGGGGAAAAGTGTAAAGCACAAATAAGGTAAGGAACAGGAATAGGGCGGCTTTACAAACAGCAGACCAAGAGGAAAGAGAGGAAACACCATCCAACATGCAGTTCATCGACACAATGCCACATGAACAGGCATATATGGCAGGAAGGAGGCCACGGACAGAATGGAAGGCTGACAGTGGCAACATTGTGACGGCCGTAGGAGGATGGGGCTGGAGGCAGAAGAGGAGTAAAAGAGCTAAAGCGGCGGCGCAGATGGCAGTCCAGAATTAGCTGCCACTGGTTAGCTAAATCCATTGAAAGGCCATTACTGAAATAACTTCTCCCGAATGTGTCTATAAATGTTGTTTACAAGTTTGGAATATCAACGTTTAGATTTGACTCAGATGGTGGTTTGGTGATTGGTCTTGTTTGCAGGGAAACTGAAATAAATAAATGTTCCAATGGAATGATACAAATCTGACATTTATCAAATAATTCAGTAATTAAAGAAAATCGTTAGATACCCGATACAAGAAACATTACCAGAGAGTAGAGCTTATGTCAGTTATTGAATGAAGGTACGGCCTTCACACTTTCATGTGGATCTTTATGGAGTCCACAACCCATCAGAGAATATGAGGACATGGGAGATAATTTCAGTCAAAAGCTCAGCCACCTTAAATCCCGCTTTAACAGAATTAACCCTGTCGGCCATGTTACATGTATGTTGCCCTTTGCCCTCTTTATCCCTCACATCTTACCGTCAAGACAGTCAATTCTCAATCTACCTCCTGGCCACACAGCAGAGCACACAGGTAAGCGTTCTCTGTCTTTTTGATCAACCTGAGAGTGGATTTACTGAGCGACATGCATCGTTTCAGGACATATAAAGTACAGCATTTCTTTTTCATTCATTTGCAGGATTCCCTCAGGCCTCAAAAGGAGAGGTTAAGCCTGTGAGCAAGGACATATTCTGCTCACAGAGTTGGCGCAGCAGACGAGGAACGTAGACACTCATTGTGGAAATCAACTACCATGGGAAATGCCACCAGTAGCGCAATATCAAAGGAGATCCTGGAAGATCTGAAGCTCAGCACCAAGTTCACTGAGACTGAAATTTGTCAATGGTATGAAAACTTTCAGAAGCAGTGTCCAACTGGACGTATAACCCCAGAAGAGTTTGAGCAGATCTACAGCCGCTTCTTCCCAGAGAGTGACGCAAAGAGCTACGCACGACATGTGTTTCGCTCCTTTGACACCAACGACGACGGCACTTTGGACTTCAAGGAGTACATCATTGCGCTGCACATGACCTCCACCGGGAAGACAACAAGGAAGCTGGAGTGGGCCTTCTCCTTGTTCGATGTAGATAAGAATGGATACATCAACAAAACCGAGGTGACAGAGATCTGCCAGGTGAGCCGGAGTCATGGCGTTCATCATGTGGAAGTCATGATGAAAAGTTACAATTTGTTTGTCAGAGTGAATCAAAGATCCTGCTCAATCTCATTGGTTTAATTTTAAATTCTACTGGAACAAAACCACAGAATCAATCAGACATAATGCAATCAAATGATTCAAAATCTGAAGCCATAGTTTGTGGAGTTATTGTATTGAAGTGCATCATATTTTCAGGTCTCCTGTTATGGTACCCATTGTTGTAGACCCATTTTTGATTTTATTTTGTTAGTTTTGGGAAAAGTACCATCCCTGTCATAGTATGCTCGGTCCAAACAGAACTCTCAATTAAGGCTCCCCTTACTGATTAACAACCTATAAGGAATTATAGGTTTAATTCTGAGAGAATTAAAGCACTTACACTTTTAAAGCAAAGTCTTGTTTTGCAATTGCAGGACTGCAGAGCATTTCTGAGACTAATCCCCATTTTAGGGGAGGTCAGCATTTTGGACCGTTGAACTTTTCTGATTGTCTTCATTTGATCAACATCTAATCTATTAAAATCGTAAATATTTCCTGTTTTAAAACAAATTATACAGAATTATAAAAGCTTCGGACAGATCAGCCAGGAATCCATCTGGTATCGTAATGGGATTTAAGTCTTGACCAGCTGGGCTGAAGTCTATAAGCATCATGCTTGTTACCACTGCTACCACCAGTAACACGACCACGACTACAGTATAAATACATTCCTACACATTCTTGTATATTCTTATACTTAAACATTCATTTTCTAATAGGAAATCCTGGCAGGCCTGCAAAAGTCAATAATTCCTGGAATCAATTCTTTCTAGATTTTTATAAAATTTCATGCAGAAGTAAAAACACGAGTAGGCAAGTCACGATTCGTCAATATTGTGAGCTCCTCTCCAGTAACCTGACATTGGTAACCAGACTTTGTAAGTGAAGGGTGACAACAAAATACAATTTATCTTTGTGAGCATGCATCTTTACACCACCAGTGGACGCGGGTGCACAATTAGTTTTATTTATGTACTTTTAGCACTAAATAAAAACTTGCTAGTTATTTACAGCCTGCTAGTATAAACTAGACTGACTAGTCCAAGATTAGAAAGGCCACATGGAGGGGTAATGAGGAGTAAAACAAGTTGACCTCTTGGTGTTCGGCCTCCATGTGGCCCCTGACTTGGCACTAATCCATGTTAATCTATGTGTCTTAAATGTGGGAGATGAGTGTGTCCTGTCTAAGTGGAACACACTTACAGGCCTGATCCTAAAATGCGCAGTTACTTACAATCTTACAATCTGCTTCATTCTAAGTGGCCTCGTGCAGATTGACAATGTCTGAAAATGGCAAAGAAACAGTCTGGGGTGGTTCTGCTTTTTAATTAATAATGTGAAAGGAATGATTATCTTGATATGTAATTTATATGGAAGTTGTTATGGTTCACTGTGAGTAAAAAAATCACTTTCATGATTATGTATTTTGTAGCTCCATAAGCAGCGGTAAATACCTTAAGAGGGCTTTGAGTTTATATATTTTTCCTGCAGACCTGATGACTCAAGCACATTTGTTGCATTTTCTGTGTTTGATGTTTTTTGCATCATTTGAGAGAGATGGAATACACTGCAGCCTCCTCACCAATCATAAACCCAATCCCCTTTTAGGCCATATTTAAGCTGATCCCCAAGGAGGAGCAGCGCAAGCTACCAGAAGACGAGAACACGCCTGAGAAGAGAGCCAACAAGCTCTGGTCTTACTTTGAAAAGAGAGACAATGGTAATAGCAGGAATACACACACACACACACACACACACACACACACAGTTCATACACTCCACTCCACCTACTTGTCAACAGAACAGTACAGAGATACCATGCGTTTAAGACCTCATAACTTTTCCTTAGCAGCTGTTCCCACATCCGGGAAGGAAGATTACATTTTACATGCAACCAAGTGAAACATAATCTGTTTGGCTTAAGAACATAGAATAAACAACAATACAGTCACCTGAGGGTACATCGCCTGTTACAGCATCGCTTATGTCATGCAATGTGTGCAGTGCAAGCCGCTCAGATCCTTGAGTGTTGCATGTTTTTAGTGCACACATGCAGATGTGCACCCACACAGAAGTTGATCCTTACATTACATCTGGAAGGTTTTAAAGCTGGATATTGTACAACATCTCTTCTTTTTCTTTGCAGAGCGATTGGCCGAAGGAGAATTCATCAAAGGGGTGATTGAAAATGAAAATGCTATGCGTCTTATCCATTACGAACCACTCAAACAATAAATTTATTTCCTCATCTCCTTTCGCTTCCTTTAGCCCTTTTCTGTTTTCAAACCTTCCTCCTCCCTCTGTAGCCTCACTCGTCCTCCAGCTCCCTGTGTCATCCAATCCAAGTCCTCTGTGTAAATACTCTTTTCAGGCGTGTCATGGTTGCAGTTATAACTATAAAGTATGTTTTCTTTGTGTCTTTCTATTATTTTCTTTTTTTTTAAATTTTTTTGTTGCATTTCTGCTTTATTATGATAGGTACAGTAGAGAGATAGACAGGAAGGACAGGGCAGAGAGAGGGGATGATATGGAGCAAAGGGCGCAGCTCGGAATATAACCTGCGGCGCTGCTATTTGTGGCCCCAATCACTCTAATATTTACACTGTGTTTATATTAAGTTTAGGAAACTGGAGGCATAGTATGTCAAATATTTGTACAGCCAAGAAGAAGAAACAGACCAGGTTGTCATTACGGAGAATAGTTTAATGTGATATGGATGCTGGGGAGTTTAACAAGTATATGAATGATATGTGTAATATGTACTGTTATTGAATAAAGTTCAAGTGTAACGTTGGCACTGGAAAGAAGAATTATAAATCAAATTATCTCAATATACAATAAGTCTTAATTCTTAGTTGGTTATGGCTTGAGGATTCTTTTTTAACACAACGGCAAATGTCTTACAGGTTTTAGCCCAAGTGTGCATTACACAATAAGATTAAAGATTTTCTCATAAAGCTGGAGTGAGCGTATTATTTCATTATTTCTATCCCAGAAAATGTGAATTTCTTCTTTGACCCACAAACGTACAGAGTAATATGATGCTCCTTTAGCAATTCAATAGATTAAATTGCACTTAGGGTTTAAGTTTTTTAATTTACTTATCTCAGGCAGTAAATCCAGGATTATTTTGTATAGCTGCCAAAATACAGAGATTGATTAAACTCGATATTTAGTGGCATTATAATTTACATTATTTCTTTGAATTGTATGAAATCTACCTGTTTTGTGTGTGTGTATTCTTTCTAACTTATCCTGACCCACACTGAAAAAAATCCACCCACTTCCGCCCCTTCTACATCTCTTCACATCCCTTTCATCTCTCTTCAGTCTATTTTTCCTTTTTCCATCCAAGTTGGGATTACTGGTTCACACATAATCTTCTGTTCAAGATCAGAGAACAGACTTTTGAAAATCTCTGTAATCTTTCTGTATCTGTACGTGTCTGTTTTGTGGGTTTCTTTGTGCATCTGTATAAAGAAACTGTGCAGCATCTGTTATACATGGCATCAAAATATTTTACCTGCCAAAAGCTTGACAAAAGAAAAGGAACAAACACGCATCCCAGCCAACTGATAAGTTGTAAGAAATGGGAAAAAAGTTTAAAAAAAATCCTATAAAATCATTGAATTTCCTTGTGAAATAAATGGATTGGATTTAGTCATCAGAGGACGAGCTGTTCCAATCAGGTATCAAGAGGATGATCTCAGCGAACAGATAGAAACGACAGAAACGTTGAGGTGACTGTCATCTTGAAGATGACAAGGACAACAGGAACCAGTCTGTTCCAGTATATCCATCTTCATCCTGCACCACAACAGTTTCAGCCTTTATCTTATGGTTGAGCTTAATCCCCTAGCAAGGTGAATCAGCGCTGTCCTTCATCTCATCCATCTCCCTCTCACAGTCCTCGCATCCTTCTGGTCCACATCCGGCTACTAAAACCAGCGTTGGTACATCTCCATTTCCCACTCCAGACATATTCCCATTTGAGGCCCAGGCAACATCAATCATGCCACCTGGACACTGCAATAGGTCACTGACAGAGTAAAACCTTCCCCCAGGAACGACCTCATCATAAGGAGGAGCACGAGTAGTAGCTCTGGCTTCCTCCAGACGTAGACGCTGCCTGCGACGGAGCTCTATGATGGTCTTTGTGTAGGAGTTCAACGTGACCACTGCAGCTGCCATACAGCAACTGAAGGACACCCAGGCAAGGCTAGAACGAGAGTATGGACAAACAGGTGAGAAAAGTAGAGAATCATATCAGCACAGTATTAACCCAAAAATGACACTAAGAGGACCTGGTTCAGACCTTCCATTCCAGACTCCCAACAAAATCTGAAGTATTCAGCCCATTTGTTTGTGTGTGGCTTCCGGACAATGGCTCTCTGCTGGCCCAAACATTGCTTTAGAACACAGATGCCTCTCATTAAGATCCAAATAAAGTTTGGCTGAATAAAGTTTCAGCCTATAAGCTGAAATCAGGATATTTTTACATTCTACACCCGACGATCCCAGATAAAACAATCTGACAACAATCTGTGTTAGATCACTAAGCTGCTTTTTGAATGGTGTCTTTCTCTTTGCATATTGTCTTTGCATAATGCAAAGACAGAGTGAAAGTTTGGGCCTCCACAGTGTGTCCACCTGGAAAACACCCAATGATGGGCCTTGGCTACAAACTTCTTAGTCGTCAGTCCAAAAAAAATGGTCCCAGATTACACCAGAGACACGTATGCTGCTTACGAAATTGCTACAATTCACCTTGAATTCATCTGCCAAGCATCAACCATGTGTGACAAACAATGAATGTATGAGATCACTGTTAGCTACAGTTTACAGGAGGCATCAGCTGTTGGCACTGTTGGGAAGGCACCATCTAGAATTCCTTTTGGGGTACCTCAGAATGTAAATTGCACATTTGGATGAATCAAGCTTTCAATTGAGTGTGTTGTCTTGAAATGTCAAGCACCTACGCAAAAGACCAGCCATAGTCCCAGGACTGAGGCCGCCAGTCTTTAGGACCCACAATGACCGTCATCTGAAATACAGTGGTGAACATCATATGGGCCACCATCCCAAGAAGACCTACATGGGTCATGAAACAGATATAAAACAACAAGAGCAAGTCTAGAAAGATCAGAAAGTCATGCCAAAATCATAGAATGATTTAATCAAGTCATAACGACAAAGAAATTCAGGAATAAAGTGGGCCTCACCTGATAACACAGTACAGATTGCAGCAAAGGCATTAATTTTTAGTGAGTGCATCTCCTTATGGGAGCACAACACCTCCAGGCACATCAGCAAGAAGCCCATCCCCAGCAGACCGATGTATGTAAACTCTGCTATAACTGACAGCCATAGTACACCTGCAATATGTGGAAACACACACACACCTCATCAGACACAGGAGAAAAGATAAACATAGGTACATGTACCGTACATACAGCTAATACATGTTTACAATGTGCCTCCAGATCTGCTTTAACGGCAATATGTGACAGGCAGGAAGAGAATTGTTGTGAGGAATGACAATTTACCTTGTGTATCTTCAGGAGTTAAATCTATAAAGCTGCGACATTTCTCACCTGGCACCAAAATTCATAGATGTGAGAAAAATGATGGAAATCATTATTTTTTTTCCATTCAACATTCTATTAAATTACAGTATACGATCTGGGAGTGTGGTCTGTGGTCTCACCATCGTTGACTCTCTCACAGCTTTCCCAGAAGCCAGTGTGGAAGTATCTGAAAGCAAACTTGTCTTCTCCTGTTTCCCATATGTATTGAACAGCGTTGGCCATCTGTCTCTGTCTGATCTTGGCCAGCTCCTCCATCCTGGCTGGAGAGAGCGTGCGGTTCAAGGGGCTCTGAGTGGGACTCTCTGTTCGAAAAAGACGACTCTAAGGAATGTGTTCAGTTATTTTTTCCTTCATTTTTCCCACCTGTTTATTCCTATCGACTGGTCACATGACTCTGGCTTGCATTTCTTCAGAATGTGCCAACAAGTGAAAAATCAAGTAAACCATTAACAGAAAGCGACAAACAGGCAAAATACAAATTGCATACTGAATATTTTTTTCATCTAAAATTCAGTCATTCTACTTATGTATTTGCAAACCAGGGTTAAAAGATACTTAAATCCAGCAGTGCATATAAGAAATTCGTGATATTTTTGTGAAACACACAAGTACATGTCCTCCATGGAGTAAAAGATATTAATCTCAATGTGGATGAAGCATATCTTTTGATAAAACAATTGCAAAAAGCATGCAGAGTGAACATTTCCTCCATGGACCATAAAATCCTGTAGAGATTCCTGCACTCCACAGATTAATATCAAATGACTTTCTTCACTGCTGGAGCAAATTATGAGCAAAAAGAGATTAAAATGTCAAAACAGGGGCATAACTCATCCATTCTTCAAAGGTAATGCTTTTCATGCTGGGACACGCTGTAAAAATTAAGAAATCTAACACTTCTCTAACAACAAAACAAGTCATTACCAGAAGCATCACACAGGGATTTTTGTCCACATATCTTAAATAAGCATTACAGTTCATATTTCATAAACCTAAATAACAACGGCTCTGAGTTTTTTATTTTTGCATTGGGCTCTCAGTCAAACTCAGTATAACAGCACGATACTGAGACACAACTCAAAACTGGATGACAGAACATACTCTTCTTATTGATATGAACAACTAGATGAGCGTGTTGATGTGGTGAGATGAAAGACAGTGTGACATCTTACCCGTGGTGTAAGGCTCGCTGTTATTCTGGCCACAGTTTTTCATTTTAACGGGTGACAGGCAGAGAGGCTTGACCACTTTGTGTGTTCCTTCACACCAGTAAGAAGTGCTGATAGCCAGGATGGAGAGGGCCAGAGCCAGAGCCGTCAAGGTCAGGGAGAGCAGGGAGCGAGAGCGACGGGACATATGCTCCAGCATGGCCAGTGTGAGGGTCAAAGGAGACAGAAGGTAACGGAGACACGAGAAACAGGACTGCGGGGGTGAATGTAGACACAGATGGACTGGACAGACTAGGACAGACGCTTCAGGATGATTTTATGAGGCCAAAAGCTGACATGTTTAGAATAAACGGAAAGCAAAGATGAGTCGGACATAATAGTACAGAAAAAGGCTGAGAAAATCAGCAGTTGTGTTACAAAGTCGGTGAGATTAAAAGTTGAGGCGGAAGAGGAAAATGAGAGCAGAGAGTGCAGGATAGGATGTTCTGAAGTGAAACATGGATAGACGGCATAAAGAAAGGAACACGAGGGGTACAGGTGGGTGACAGTTTGTTATGGAAAAGAGGGATGTGAGGACATACAGTGGCCAAGCAGATTCTCTCTTATATCCTGTTAGTATCAGTATCTGTATCTGATGTGACCATACATCTGACCACCTGACCTCAGCCGTTCTGAGATTTACCCAGAAGATTCTCTCACAACAGATCAGATCAGACTGGTCATTTAGAATACTATTGTATGGCTAGAGTGGACATCGAAAAAGTCATCCTCAGAGGCTGAACGGAACGGCCAGAGCCAAGGTGTCCGTTTGACAACATCCAACTTTGATGAATGTCCTTGGAGTCCATTAGTGATGCGTTCTCCATCGTGAGCCAGGGCAGTATATTCCTGGCTCCTGATTAGGACACTTGGGTCTGACCCTGCCTCTCATCGTGCACTTTGGTCTTAGACCCTAGGTAGAAGACAAGATGGAGGACAGCAAAAGAAGAGATTATGTTTTTAAATGAAGTTATGGATAAACCATGGGTCTAAATGAAATTCTGTTAGTAATCCGTTAATCTGGTTTAATCTGTTTGTGTTAGGTACATTTTAGTGTGAAATCCACTCTGACCATCTCTGCTGTCTGTATCGGATGAATGTCTCCTCATTGTCAGCTCATTGTTCATGAATTGCAACGGACCTTAGTTTACACACTGGACTGTAAAAATTCTTAACAATTCCTCTTACTTTGTCTGATTAACAATGACAATAAAAGTCTTGAATTATTAGCTACTAAAACCAAACAATTTCAATTCAACAATTAAAAATGTCATCTAAAAATGTCAATGGCCATGATGTCTGCAACATACACTTAAAATAATTGGATATAATATAATTTACATACATTAATCATAAAAACAAAAGAAAACCCAATTTAACTCATTTCAGTCATATATGTTTCATTGACGACAACTGGAAATAAATTATTCTTGTCTTCAATATTCTCACAAACGTATACTTCAATTCTAAGCACGAGTTATTTAACAGTACTCTTCGGCATGTAGGTATATCAGAATGTCTTACATAGCAGGTTGTTGGCTTGTAGATACAATTTAAGAAGACAGGCCAAGCCTACACTTTTATAAAAAGCTCAATTTGCTCCATCTTGAGCATATTTTTACACTCTTCAGTATGTTTCCTCCTCTGCGTGTACCAGAAATACTCCTCTTCCAGTGTGAGCAGCAGTGACCCTTACCTTTCCAGCTGCTCTCCTTCTTTTTATCCTTTGGGTCAGTCAGACGTCGAGGCTAACCGACTGTTTGCTTACACACACTCTCCTTTTTCTGTCTTTCTTGAGAATTTCCGCCACAACCAACGCTGAATCACGTAATCCCTCTAAATCCATCTGTGAATGTAGTTCGCCCTCTCTTCCGATCTCTATCCCTTTATATTCATGTTTCCCTCTCATCCTCGCTAAAACTGCAATTCTTGTATTTTATTTGTGATTTAATAATTATACTGACGATGAATAAAAATGATTCCTCTCATCTCTACGAATGGTTTCAGCCAGTACTCTGTTCCAGCAGTGTGCAAATGTCATGTCTAAAAATAGAGGAGACAGCTTTACATAGTGACAATAATTTATTTACAACATATGTACATAAAAAAAAACTGAAAGGAAACAAATGGTAAACAAGCAGTGAACTGTACGTGAGCTTGTTGGATAAGGAATTTTAGAAATGAGGGGAAGGCTCAAAAGGTATTCTAAGACAGCTGTTAACCCCAGGCTTGAGATTTACAGTAATGTAGAACCAGCTTGCCATCACTGCCAAAACACTGAAAAAAAACAGAAAGACAGACACGTTTAATTATTTACAAACAGACACAGGATTGATGAGGCAGTGCATTGCCAAAATTGAATGAGTGTGTAAGACAGGACTCAATTTGTACATCCTCATAACAGAGACTGAAGTATCTAATGTTACATATGTAGACTTAACTGAGCATTTTTGCATGAGCAAAATTGAGCTGTTACCTTATTGCCCCCTCTGTTGGTCACTGCTTCATATCACATACTCACTCATGGGCTCAGCTTATGAGCCATTCGGCATATTAGTAAGTTACACTGCTATTACAATATTTTACTGAGGGCCAACAGACTACAGAAAGCCAATATTTTTGTTAATCAGACGCTGCACATTTCCCTTCGTTAATTAGTCAGCACCGTTTGCCTGACTACAATCTCACATTGGTAATCTGACACTGAGAACTCCAAACCCACCAAGTGATGGTTACATGAAGGATTTAAGCATCTTTTAGATCATGGATGATGCTTTAAAGTAAAACCTGCCATGTCTGCAAATCTTGATTGATATTATTTGCTTCTATTAACCCAGGGTTATAAATACATCAAACAAGATAAGCACTTAGGAAAAGGAGCTGCAAAGCTGCAAAGTGCTACTCCGGTGGTTAATAGAAACATCAAAACAAATATGATTTTCATGTCACTTATATCTCTGACATTGTTTTTGAATTTTCGAGTATTCTGGAGATATTTGGCGTTCATTTATTGGGCCAGTAGGCCTTTAAATAAATGAAGAATCTCTTTTATCAACACGCTGAAAAGCCTCTACAAGTTACTCTACATAGAGTGATTCATTAGATACAGGTATTTTCACGGTTGCCTCAGAAAACGGCTTTACTGTCACTATATTTTAAGAGTTTATTAGGGAAACTGAAATCTAGAATATTCATTAGAGTGATAGTGCAGGTTCCATAAGGGTTCATTCAAAGAGTCAAAGACATATGGACCTCGTACAAGTACATGGCAAACATTTCCAGAATGCTGCATCTTACAAAAAATTAGTCAAGACCTAACATGATGTAAAAATCATTGTTAATTATCACTTGAATGGTTTTATCAAGCTTCAATTACTGGCATGGCTCTGCACATCTGCTTCAGTCACCAAATGAGACTAAAAACACAAACAAAAATATGGCTGGCAAGCAGTCCAGCAAATAATTTGCTATGTGTTTGTTCATTTGTATTTTTGCCAAGTGACATCACAAATAATGGTAAAATCAAGTAAAATGTGCGGTCGTTACGTACAGATCTTTATAACACATCTCTTAGGTACTTACATCAAAGAGGACCCCTACTTCTTGATCTGGTGATGGGGCAAAAGATTGGTTTACGTAGATGAACTGAAAGAAAAAAAACAGTGACCCATGTATGTATAGGATTAAAACAAAGAAAAGTTTAATGAATCACTGTTTCAGAAAGATTATGGTTTGGTCATAAGGAAGTCGATAAATGTGTCCCTCACCAGTTGTTCATTGCCATCCATCTTCAGGAATTTAGAGATGAACTGAGCCAGCGACTGTATTGTCCTCCCCCTGTCCACTGCCCATTTCTTTGTTTTCATTATAGGAGTGTCTCCCACTGCCTTCAACAGAACATCAACTACACAAACACAGAAGAACGTAAGAAATTGTAATATATATATATTATAGGGGTAAACAACAATACCATATCATAGCTCCATCTATCCACCCATCCATCGAAACCGCTTGACTTAATCCTGGTCAGGTTCACAGTGGTAACAGAACCAACAGAACAGCTAAGAGATGTAATGCCTAAACCGTATCCTGGGTCTGCCACATACCAGGTGCAGGGGAATCCTTAGAAGATGCCCAAACCACCACAACTGGCTAAAGCAGCGTATCATAGCTCCTTACCACTCAATAATGAAAGGTTTAAGTAGCCATCTGCATATGAAACTGCAAATCATGCACATCACTGCAGCACCTGTGTGGAGTTTGCATGTTCTCCCCGTGTCTGCATGGATTTCCTCCGGGTGCTCCGGTTTCCCCCACCCACAAAAACATGTACGTTAGGTTAATCACTCCTGCCACTGCCCGTGACCAGGGCAAAGGTGGAAAATCTGGAGTTGGTCCCCGGGCGCTGTTGTGTGTGTGTGTGTGTTTGCATGTGCATGTGTTGGCTGCCCACTGCTGCTCATTGAGGATGGGTAAAAGTGCAGAGAGTTAATTTCCCTAAGGGGATCCCTTCTTCTTCTGAGCATGTATAGAATACAAATCTGAGCATAAAGTATTACAATAAATAAATTTGGTAAGGAGCCCATAGGTTCTATTACATTATATTAATGGCAAAATTATTCTTCTCCTCTTACTTTTGAAAATATATTGAAAAAAATGTGTGCACTTGTTCAGTCCAGTTTTGTTTCATTACATAACTTAATAGATTAACTTATAAACGAACATTTACCCCGTTGTATTGCTCAAGTCCAATATTCATTTGGAAGCTACGTATTCTGACCATTATTTTCGTAAAAGAAATCTGCTCTGAAAACAAACAGGGTGTAATAGCAAATGCCATGGATTCAGAGGTTTAAAAATCAGAAAACGTTATGATAGCACTAGGAGATGGCATTCGTTAAGGAAGGGTCTGTTACGTAGTAATCAATCAATGATTATGTTGTAGAAAGACGTTCGCTTGGGCTCCATATATTATCCCAATATTATTATATATTAACGAGACGGACGACATTTGCTTTCAAAACTTTAGCATTAGGAGTACATTAGCATTCTTCCAAACTGGTAGCCCCAAAGTATATAACATACTAAATTATCATTGGCTACACAAACAAGTCCTGCGATTCTATTGGACAGAACTTCCTGTCAATAGTGTAAACGTCATAAAACCGGAACTACCCACTGTAGCATTAGCAACATGATATATGTGGCCATTCCAGCACTATTTGAGAGCTTAAACTCAATATATCAATTAATAAACAATTTTTCGTACTTTTTTTCTTCTCTTCATTTGTCGCAGAGTCGTCTGCTGGTGGCTGTGACTCTTCTTTTTGCGTTTCTGTTGGAGATTCAGCATTGTCAGACATCTTAAAATGACAACCTAGCGTCTACCAGCCACTCTTCTGCGGTAGCGAACTCATCCGCTACTGACTGCTATTGGCTCAAAGAAACATCCATCACATGACTTGACATTCGATTGGGAAATGAGCGTGGTGTAGGCGGTACATAAACAAAGGAAGTAAGTGAGTTTGCGAGGTGAATGTTTTTGCCGCAAGCTTTGTTTGTGAATATTTCTATGTCTGAGTATGTTCAAATTCCGATTATCATGTTTATTATGCGTACGACATAAAATGCTAACGGCATTTTCCAATTCAATGTGTTGTACTTGCATGTGTTTTCGTCTAGATGCGGCATCACATGGCCTGGAAATAGTTCTTTAACCTCAGAGTTGAACTTCATACAGTCTTTGTGAACTATTGCCCACTACTGCTCACAATCGGACCACTCAAATAACAACAGTAAGTCAGCTTTCTGGTGTTTTAATTCATTCAAGTCTCAACAGCATTTACATATTTGTCTGATTACAATTAATGCAACACTTTGGAGGAATATTTCATATATAGATAAGGAGCCTTTACAGGAGCTGTACACAAGTGAAGTAATGCTTGTTAATTTAGTTTCAGTGATCTTTGTCCACACACCAGCAAACAACCACATGCAGCACATATTCAATTCAAGTAAAGTCACTGGGCTCTCAGTGCTGTGTGACGTTCAGTTGACGTTCATTGTCATCATTATGCAGCACTTACTGATCGAAGACGGGATACTGAAATATACACACATATAAATATAAAATACATATGTACTTATGCTGTTTGGCTTTGCTCTTGCAGTGGCAGCCATCGGCAGGCTCTCCACTAAAGACACAGTTCTGCTCTTGTGTGACATGCAAGAGAAGTTCAGACCCAACATCTTCCAGTTCACCAACATCGTCAGCAATGCAGCTAGATTGCTCCAGGTTGGACACATTCCCACCATCAATATTTTCACATCTGTTATCATCCCGTTATGGGAATAGTTGTTACTTGAATATTGCACCACTGATCTTGCCAGCTCTTTCCTCCTCCTATCCTCCTCCTCATCATCATCACAGGCCAGTCGTGTTCTGGGCATCCCCTCCATCTTGACAGAGCAATATCCTAAGGGTTTGGGTCCCACAGTGCCAGAGCTGGGAGCGGACGACCTGAAAGCCCATGCAAAAACTTCATTCACCATGATGATTGAGAATGTGGAGAAGGAACTACAGGCCCTGGGAAACCCCAAACAGGCTATACTATGTGGAATAGAAGCACATGCATGCATTGCGGTAAGACCACATCAACAGTTTGGCAATTGAGATGCTAAAAATACATGATATTGTCTGTCCCACCAATGCAGATAAATGGACAAAGATTTAGAATGTATCTGAATGTGTTTTTTGTGACCTTTTGGCTTTCTTCAGTGCACAACCTTTGACCTGATTGAGAAGGGAATGGAGGTTCATATTGTGGCTGATGCTGTCTCATCTAGAAGGTATGTATGCAGTTCATTAACTTCCTTTAAACCACATTATCATCAGTTGCATAGAAATATTCGGCGAAGCAGGAAATGTCACTATTGTCTGCTGATGCAGGGTGATGCCGTGAGAGCACTGACTGAGAGGCTATCGATAGTGGTGATGTGGCAGATATGTTGCTTTACTATTCAGGAAGAATTCAGAAAAGCTGCTGTATCGTTTCCTGCTCAGCTGATAAGTTATCCAGAGGTCAAGTTCTATTTGATACTTCGTAGCAAACTAGTTTAGAGGACTCATGGTTTGCAAGCAAGAAGCTACAGAGATGAGAATGAATGTCTGGGATCCAGCTTCAAAGCATGTGTGCAGTTAACATTTCATCATTGGTGTATTCTATGCAGGGTTAAAAATCAGTGAATGAAACGATGATGTTTGATGTTTATCTTTTGATCATAAAGCACAACAAAATACATTTTGTGTATAATTCCAATGTGTTATTGAGCAAATCTGTTAAGAAGCAGAATATGTCAGGGAGGGAAACAGCTGGCCATTAAATACGACCTTCAACCTAGCAAGTACAGCTGGGAGGAACTTTTGAAAGTTTATTGTTATATTGTTTGAAATCCTTTTGGGATAAAGTTTCCACATATCTTTCTTTGTCCATTGCATCCATCCATCTTTTAAAAAGTGGAGCTATGATGATGCAAAGCTGACTATATCTATTGAATATTGAATATACATGCGTGTGTGCTGCTATAGACCTTTGTGCTTCGCTCCACAGCCAGACAGACCGTCTGTTTGCTCTGTCCCGCCTGAAGCAGAGTGGAGCTTTCCTTACCACCACAGAAGGTGTCATGCTGCAGTTGGTCCAAGATGCTAAACACCCCAACTTCAAGGAGGTGCTTAAAGTCTTCTTAGCTTAGCTGTATAAGTATAAGGCTGGCAGGATACCTACATGAATATTCAGCAAGTTTTCACAGAAGGCTCTTGTGAGTAAATGCCAGGATGGTTGCTGCAGCTTGAGGAGTGTTTATTAAATGTCAGCTTTCATTAAAGCAGGTTCAATTTCCTTCAAACTAGAAGTAAACATACTAAAAACTAGTGAAACTCACTGGATGTAAACTATGAGCTAAACCAATCAGGTCAATTTAGACATTATTGTCAGTCTACATATTGCAAATGACTAAAATATTTTCTTCTCAATTTAATTTTTAGATCCAGAAGCTTATGGCCCACCCGTCCCCTGACACTGGCCTCCTTGCCTTCTTCAGTGCTATGTAGTGACATCATACTTTGTCATTCTGTTCTGTAACACTATACAGAATTTTACTGCTTCCAGAATGCTATAAAGTGCTGCAATAAAATGATGCTACTACTTTATTTAAGTATTGTTGTGCTTTTGTTTTGACATACTTGAGATATTGTGTGGAAGATTAAGGGCCTGATGGGTCAAGCACGAGGCCCCAGATGAGATGACTTAATAATTTAAATGGCTTCTGAAAATGAAAGTTTTTTTCTGCTACTTCTTTTGACTCTCACTGACGCCAGACAGGGTTTGTAAACTGGAGAAAGGAAAAATTACACTTTGTGCTACGAGAAGCTGAAGAGGTGTGGCCAACTGACAGAGGAGGGTGCAGAAAGTGATGTCACGAAGGGGGAGGAGTGGGTGACATAATTCTGGTAGAGACAGAAAGGGAGGGGAAGGAGAGCTAGGGAGAGAAAAAGGAAGCACTCCGACACATTTTGTGTTTATAAGTATTACAAACTTCTAAAAGCCAAAGAATGATATGAGGCCTGTTGTGGATCAACCTACAGAAGAGAGAAATCTGAAGGACAGGACGGACACAGGTTTGACACAGCAGTTTTGCACAGCTGATGACAACATCAAATATTAACACTGTTTCTTAAGGCCTTGGGCCTCGAGTGATTATAAGGAGGTAAGCAAGTCACTGTTTTCCCTCAGAGTTTATAAAGTGTAGGTGGATTTGGCTTACATGGCTCATATGTTGACACATTCGAACAGCGTCTTTCTTTTTAAATGGAATGTTTCCACTGAAGTATAAAATGTCCTGTGTCTCATCTTACTGGTTTGTAAATGACGCTGGCTGGGAGGGAAGAGGAATGGTTGACAGTATTACATTGCAAACAGAGGAGGCTTTTCTCAGTGTTTGATCAGTATTGCTTTAAATGTCAAAGTAAATAGAAAGTAAGACATGCTTGATTCCCCAGACACCAGACAGACAGAGAGAATGTCCTCTGACCTGGACTCCAGTCTGACCAGCATAGACTGGCTGCCTCAGCTGGGAATCAGCAGCCTGCGGTCAGGGAAGGAGAGAGGTGGAGGGGAGAGGGACAAGAAGAAAGATAGAGGCAGGGAGAGAGGAGGCTTTCTGCCCTCTATGCCAGACCCCTCTCCGTCTAACTCAAAAGGGAAGCCCCCTCACAGCTATGCCACTCTTATCGCCATGGCAATAGCATCTGCACCTGAGAGGAAGCTGAGTCTGAATGACATCTACACCTGGATCAGTGATACTTTCCCCTACTACAGTCGGACAGGACGGGGGTGGAAGGTAAGCAACGGCATTATCCTTGTATTAGAGTATTAGTTATTATTTTACAATGTCATTCTGTCAGCTTTCTCCCCAAATATTAATTTGTTTATTTTTCTGTCTTTTACTGTCCATAACAGAACTCCATTCGGCATAATCTGTCTCTGAATAAATGCTTCAGGAAAGTTCCTCGACCACAGAGCGATCCTGGCAAGGTGAAAATCTTTTATCACCTTTTCTTCTGTTACTAGGCTGAAAAACGATTGTATAAATGTGTGTAAAGCTGTGTGTAAACACCTGATGTATTTCTAGGGTTCCTATTGGACAATGGACGGACCATCAGATGTAAATCAAGTCAGGGCACCTAAACGACCGTTTCCAGAAGAGGAAGAGGAAGAGGAGAGTCAGAACGTATGAGACCCTTTTCATTCACTATAGTTCCAAAGGAAATAGTGTGTATTTATAAAGTGTGATGGGTCGTGTAGATTTACTTAGAGCACCATATTTCATTTTTTAAGAAATATGACTGCCAATGAACTTTTGGGAAATATAATACTTTTACGCTACTGCAAATAGCAAATTTGTGTTATTACAGGTCACCTATGATGGGCAAAACATTAAAAAGAATTTTGATACACAAAATGCATCTGTTGTAAAGACACTGCAATATACTGTTTCCACCTGGTACACAGGTACAGGAACCAAACAACTATAATACATTACTAACAGGGGATAGACTATTCGAATGAAGAACATAAATACAAGCAAATGTGCACATTCTAAATAATAAGAAAACTTGAAAATAATATAAAGCGAGGATGCATAAATTAAAATACATTTGTGTGAAAGTAACACACCTGACATAAAATCAGGAGAGACAAAAATACAAAAATCAATTTTGACATAACTAAAATCTCTGAACCTTAAAAAATGATGCACTGATATTTTGTGATGACATCATTAATAGTAGATGTCCTCTGTGATGCTGACGCACATTGACTTTGCAGGCCTCCTCTGCACTTTATATTCAGACTATTCACTATAAAAACAAGGTAAACAACAATACAACTCACAATTAGTGACATCAAGGCTAAAGGTATTTTGGAAATACAAAAATATGCATGTGTAAACATTTTTAAACAAAGACAAAGGCGATGAAATATGAAATAGGTTTCAAACGCAATTATCATAAGCATACTGCCTGTCCCTGCAGGTCCCCCATGATGCACCAGAGACACGAGCAGAGAAAGGACCGTCTCAACAAGCACTACCAAACTCCCACACAGAGCAGCAGCTTCCTAAAACAGAGCCTTTAGGAACCATCCAGTCACCCCAGCCCGTCTCCCTGTCTCCTCCCCCATTCAAGGTACACACACTCACCTTCCTCACACTGTTTTCAGATGAAGAACATTCCAAGCTAATATTCTGTCTTTTATCCTTTTTACAACAGAAGTCACCCTACACGTCGTGCACTGTCTCCAGTCTCCCCGTCCCACGTTCATCCGTCTCTACTGTAGCTTTGCTCCCACCTGCTGCGCCCATGTCTTCCATCAATGCTTTCCCTCATCCTTATCCACCTGGACCCATTTATTCCATCCCAACAGCTTCTGCCTCGTCTGTGTGTGCTGCCAATGTTTGTACATCATCTACAGCTGGTGCCGCTCTGTCCATCCCTGCTTCTTCAGTGCCGATGTCTGTTCCCAGTTTCTGTGTCCCTCCCAACTCAGCACCTGGGCCTGTTTGCACCGTGTCAGCCCCCTCTCACACTTCTGGACCTGTTGGTCTCCACTCTGGTGTGCCGTTGTCCTTCTGTGCCCCTCCGGTTTTCTCATCACATTCCTCCATTGACCCCCCACTCCGTTTCACCTTCGACGAGCTGAACCTGCCAGATTTGTATGCATCCTTCAAATCGCTCGTCAAGACTATACGGGAGAGGGGAGGCTCGCAGTGTAAGTACTGTGTGTGTGTTTTGTGTGAATTCTTTCAAGTGTACAGAGCACTTAGCCTGCCTTTTCCTCCCTCCAGCGGAAGCTCCCCTGGCTATACCAGGCAATGACACTACCCCACTTCACACTCCAACTCTGGTGCCAATGTCTCCCCATCCAGCAGCACACCTGCCTGAGACAGAGCGCCTCTTGCAGTACAGTAAGTCTTAAATGACCCCAGACAGCTTAAACATGATTAAAACCAGACACACATCTAAGAATGTTACTCTTTCTCTTCTTCAGCGGTGCCACCTGACTGGTTCAGTAACGCAGATTCTCTAAGGGAGAGCTTCCGCATTGCCAGCAACCTTGACTGGGCCAACATAGACCTCTCAGGTCACCCAGGTCTGTACCTTTAACCTCAGTCAGGGTTTGGATGGATAAAGGACCTCGACGTTAGACTTCAGTGAAAGTAGAGATATCTAATGACAAAATGACCAAGTTTCAAGTAAAACTAACCCATCAGAAAAACATACTTGAGTAATTTAGCTGATAATGGTAATTTTCCACAAGTATCAAAAATATTTTATTTATATCTTTTTTCTAGCATTTTTATCTTTTGACTGAAAATTATAATTTCAGCCAAACACTTCACATCTCTGAAGATAAAAAGCCTACATTTCTTCCATGAGGAAAAGCAGCTAGCAATCACTACAATTAAGACAACTTCACAACTTTGGAGGCATCAACAAATGAGTTAGACTGTCAACAGTGGATCAGTAACAGTACCACAAACAGATAGAACTAAAAACACCAAAATTAAACTAATAATAAAGTTGTGATTATTACAAACATCAAACTTTCAATAAAAATCTAATTTAATTCAGTTTTACTGCCGTCTCCCTGTCTGCCAATGAAAACATCACCTACTGTATGATACAATACATTTAGTGACACGTAACAAAAGAACAAAAAGTATAGATTTTCTTTCATATATGTAGTTAAATGAAAGTACACACATACTTTTTACAGTTACTTTACTTTACACCACTTGCCAGCAGCGTCTACTTTTACAAACATTTCAACAAAATGAGAGAAGAATCAACAGCAGTCAATGATTTTGTTGACCATTTTTAGACCTTTGCTCACCGCATGGCACATATTTTGGGGGTTGCATCATGATATTTTTAGAAATCCTGTCTTCATGCTTTGATCTGCCAGTGTTTAATCCGTTTCTTCATCCTGTGTTGTCAGACTTGCTGCAGAGCATGCGCCAAGCTGAGCTCCGGGACTGGGCCCTGGACCCGGCACTCTTCACGTCCCTCTGTGATTCTCTGAACCGCTTCTTCGCTCAGAAAGGCATCATTGGCTCCTCACCTGGAAATAACTCCCTAATGGCTCCTGGGGCACATCCCTCCTTACAAATCCCACCGTTCCCATCCAATCCACCTCCAACCCTGGACAGCCTCACTCACCCTTCACCCCTGCCTTACTCTCCCTTGGTTAACACTGCCAATGGAGCACAGCCACCGCGGAGGGTCATGCATCCACAGGGACCAGTCTTTCAGAGACCACCTGTAACACAGCCTGCTAACCCAGCTGGTAAGACCTGCAAATCAAATTCAATGGGTTTTTTTTATAAAATTTCAGCTTCGTACAATGCTGCCCACAAGTTTCTTATTTGGTTCTGAAAAGAATTCGATGATTGTAAAACAGAAGTCATTCGATGAAAAAGTTGTGTAACAATTTATCACTTTCTTGAACAAACATAAGTCTATGTCTTCCTCCCTGTCTCAGCTGGGCTTCAGCCCCAGTCCATGGCACCTAGACCACGTCCTCCATTAAAGAACCTCCACAGCAATAGTGAGGAGATCCAGGATGACTTTGACTGGGATTCTCTGATTGTCTGACCCGTGAGAATTCTGAACAGCACTTTTCGGAACGTGACTCAACTCTTTGCAACAGTTGCCACCCTGTTGCGCATTTTTGAAGCTTCACTTGAGAGTGAGTTTGGGATGAAATTTGTCTCAAATGACTGAATGCTCTTCTTTGAGGTTGATGTATTTTTAACTTTCATTTTCATTTAGTCATATGCTTTGCTTTTGTTTTGCTTCCCTTCTGCAGCCTATCGGCAGGGGCTATTTTCTGTGGATTATGGATTTATATACATTTTCAAATAAATATCAATTTAGTTTTGTCACGTTATTGTCTACTGCAGCAATGTTAACTGTTTGAGGCATGGATGTGGCAGACATAAGCACTAGAGAGCAATCATGAAACAAGCCAAACACACCTTCTTAGTGTTTTTTTTTTATTTCATAAATTTCTTGATTTTTTTTTTTTCCATTTTACTTTTCAAATGTGAATGTTCACAGTCAACACCACACAAAATTTTAACCTTACCCAATAAAAGATATTTTCCTTTTGTTGATATAAAATAACAATAAATTCATCAAACTAAATTAAAAGAACAGCATGGAGCATGTCATCAAGTCCCCGTTTTTCTTTCATTCATTGAAATAACCTTGTTTTTTAAGAAGCATCAACAGCTCTCCCTCCTTATAGGAACGAGCGATGAAATGCAAGGACAGCGATACCGTGAATCAGGAATCCCATGTAAAAGCATTATTGGGAAAAAACGCTTCTGATTTACACAAATAGACTGGCAGAGAAATGTGTGACCGTTTTAATACCTCATTTGAAATCCCAACATCAGTTTTCGCAAGTGGCAAATTATAAAAACTAAATTAATGGGTATAATATATTTGGGTCATTGAGCTAAGATCTGGCAAACGAAAATGGAGACCGTTATTGACACATACACTGATACACAGAGACAAGCATTTGTACTATTGCATACTCACAAATGAGCATTGTGTTCTCATTCACACTGCTGCACACACACACACATTCAACACACACCCCATCACTTTCCCATCAGATCACAGATGTCAAGAGTTCGGTTTAGTTTTCTACAACAATTGCGAGAAAAATAAGCTATCGATTTAAATGGCATTGTCGTGTTGATTTTTCATGTTTATTTGTTCCCAAAGGCGGAAAAAATAAATTACATTTAACATAAAATTAAATTAAAAGTGAAATATTTGAAAAGTTTGACCATATTGTGCCTGAAATGTTAGTACAAGTTTTTTCAGTCCATCTCTCAGTCTGGAGTTCATTACAAAATCATCCTTCATGCACTCATTTCACTTCAGTGTTTCAGTGTTTGTCTTCATTCTGGAGAGAGAAAAGAGGAAGAGGCAGGAACAAGAGTTTTTTTGGGTTCAGTTTGTTAGTGGCTATGTCCCTCCTCCATCTCTCTATCAGTGCAGTAATATCTGAATATAGCTGAGTGACACTACTGACGATCCTCCTGCTCTCACAGACCTTCATCGCCTTCATCTGAGACAGGACTGGAAAAACCACAACATGGTGAACAATACAGGATTAAAACAAAATAAATAGAAACTCTGTTTTCCACCCGAAAAGGATCATACTGAAATAAAAGAAAGAAAATGTGGAAAATTATAGGGAAATGAAAAGACGTAATGCTTTCTGAGGACAAGATAAAATTTTTCTCTTTAAATATAAAGATGAAGACATTTTTCTTTTTGGACACAAACAGCGGGAGATGAATGGAGGGGCAGCAGGTAAGACGGGTAAGTTAAATGGTGGTGGCGCTTCCTCAAAGAAGAAAAGGATTGGTGCTTGCTCCTGTTGTCGTTCCTCCGCCTCCCACTGGTCCTCCAGCCCCCATCATTCCCCCCGTTCCAGCAGAACCCAAAATCAGTTGAGGAGGTGCTGCGGCTCCAGGACCGAGAAGACCCGAGGTCGGGGGTGCCATAGGTGATAGCCCACCGTAGGGCATGCTCATGGGGCCGGCCTGCATCATGCCCAAACCCATTCCTGGAGCCCCCATACCCACACTCATGGGCCCTATGCCCATTCCTGGCTGCACCATGCCCAGCATGGGATTGGGAGGCACAGGACTGGTGCGGAGGCCACTTAGGCCGAGTGATGAGGGCTGAGGTGAGATGGAGGTCATTGCTGGGGCCACACCAAAAGGGTTGGACGAGGCAGGTGTTGGAGAAACCCCCCTACTGGAAATGGTGCTGCCTGGAGTCACTGCCATGCCAGGGACAGGAGATGAGCCTGTGGGTCAGACTGACATTAGCAATCCAGCAAAAAACCTGTGGCATAATGTCACAGTCATCTGGTCTGAGGATTTTTCACTTAAAACGATTCAGCTGGATAAGATAGTTTATTGCCTTTTTTGTGTTTTTATTTAATTTATTCGTTTTAATATGTTAGGACTTGCCCTGCTCGCTACACATGCCATATCCTTCTTATATTGTAAATATGAACAATGCTAATGATTTAATTGTTTATGTTATTATTTGCATTAAAATGTAACAAATGTAACGAATTTAGTGAAAAATATACGTCCTCACGGCAACTAAATGCTATTAAGATCTATACATGCCTGAATAAATTGATTTGCAATTGCATAATCTAGGTCTGTTACTTGAAGTAAGCATACTTCCATTTCAACTGCATGTTGAAGTATTTACTGATAACAGCCTTAGCTATAACTAACCTGTGTTTTGGAGGAAGGGATTGTGTGCTGAAGAGGAGGAGATAGAAGGAGGAGGAGGTTGTTTAGGCTTCGGTTTAGATGACACCAGTGAATCAAGGTCCACCAGAGCTGCATTGGGTCCGAGGAAGGACTCAGGAGTCTTCCGAACAGGAAGTGAAGAACCAAGAGATGAAAGATCAAAGGGCACTGGAGAACCAGTGCTGTCACAGCCAGCTCCTGAACCTCGTCGTTCTGGGTTTCCGAACAGTGAACATAATGAAAACAGCAAAGAAATAGTGAATCAAAACACGTTCAATAAAAATCAAATTGTATCTACAATGCAAACCTATGTAATGACAATCAAACCGAATCAATTTGTAAAGAACATTAAAAGAGCATAGTTGACTAAAGTGCTGTACAATAAAGTAACATAAAAAATAAAATAGATAGACAGATAAAACCCCAATTCTTCTGAAAAACCTGTGACTACATGAGCAAACAATGAAGCCCTGCACAAATCTGCAAATGTAGCATGGTGTTTGTGAGAGTCCATGGAGCATTAAGAGTGAATGTACCTGTGCCGTTGGTGTGTTGGGCGGTGCCACTCCAGATGTCAGAGGTGATAGCGTCAGAGGCAGGGAGAGCCACATCCCCTGCCCAAGGGTCTACTGGCCCCCCCGAGGAGGATGTGCTGGGGGGCACTGAGGGGCCCCATGGGTCGGCACTGGGGGGGGTCACAGCTACGGGAAGGGGAGGAAACGCAGGCAAGGGAAGGGTTAACACAGCTACACAACACTTTACAGTACAATCCACAGTAAGGAGGGAGCAGGAAGCTGGGCTGGTAACAACAGCAGAGTTTCTCTCTTGAACCTCTCCAGGACCACTGAGTGGACAAGGTGAAATCAAGCCCAATATTTCCTTTCACCTGCTCAGTGTTTGACATTGAGCAGGTGAGCAAATAAATATTAGGGGATAAAGGAGAGACGATGAAAAGATGCAAGCTCTTACATTAGAAAGGCACAAAGCGTCAAAAGAGAAGAGAGCTCAGATTGAGACACAGCCACAGTCAGTCCTGAACAGAAACAGGAGGATTAAAAAATCTCTGGTTTAGGTACAGAAGGAGAATGGAAATGGCATGCTCGCTTTCCTCCTTAAAAACTGGAAGCATCGGAGTGGATGACAAGTAAGGACAGCATGGTGGCATGATTGAAAATGTAACAGGGTAACAACATGGAATAGTGAAGTGAAGAGGGGTGATTTATCTTGATGTTTTTATAATCAGTTGCATCCTTATATATTCCCAAAAACCTGCTTGCTAGACAGGTAATATTCAAGCATCGTTGTAGCTCCTTACCTGAGGTTCCCCAGGGGTCTACATTGTTCACTCTGTTGGACGTCTCTCCCCAGGGGTCTGAAGGAGGGGCTATTGTGGGAGGGGCAGCACTAGCACCCCATGGGTCAGAGCTTGGAGGAGATGTGGGTGATGCTGCCCCCCATGGGTCTGTGGAGGCAGCGCCCCACGGACCTGAGGCAGATGGGGCAGACAGTGTTGGTGGAGGGGAGGGACCAGCAGAGCTCACTGAGGCAGTTGCAGGGGCTCCCCAGGGATCAACAGCACCGAGTTCCATTAACGCCCCCTGCACAGGATTATATTATAGTGTACACCAGTCTGCAGTAACAAGTGATATTTAAAGAGGAAGTGGACAAAACCTATTGAGAAGTAAGAAAGGTCACTAAGACAGATAAATACAAAGGAGCTCATTCATTCAGCTTTGGTTCTTATATCAAAAGGCAACTACCTAATAAATTCAAAATGCACTTTTCTCACTGGTTCTCTCTACTGGTTGATAAGGATCGGTGACTTTGTATTAGGTTATTTTTCTGGGTAAGGAACCTTCCTGGTGTTTTCTAACGGTTTATCCTAATGTTGAGGCACTACAGTTATCATTTACCTCTGCAGCTGTTTTGTATGTGCAGGAAACTTTACATGCCTTACTCATTCATTAGCTTCAGAGCTCTAGTACTCATGTACATTACACTCGGTTTGCCATAAGAGAGACACAGGCATATAAAAACACACACTTGAGAGACACGACCACAAGAATGCAGATAATAACCCTTACACACTGACACACGCACACAAACACATGCACACACGAACCTCTTCTGGCTTTGGCTTTTCCCTCTTGCTCTCTTCAATGGCCATCTGCAGTCTGAGGTCATCACCTCTACGCAATCGCTCCTCCTGAAAATCACACACACAACTATGTTAGCAACCCAAGACACACAATTTTGGAAGGTGGATCAAAGGCGCAGATTTGTGATCTGTCTGTAATTTAAGTTCAAAGGCTCAATAAGCAAGTGTGGGAACTGACAACTCCAGTTTTAAGTATGATTACAGAAGACGGCGGTGCTGAAAAAAAGTCATAAACCCTTTTATTGTTTTAAGTGAATGTGTGATGTGTCAATGTTCAGAAACTAAATTTTTCTTGGTTTGCCCATGAATGTGAGATTACTTGTATTGAAAGAGTTGGTCATTGCAAAAGAGTAATTTTCATTTTCCCTATGAACATTAATGTCTAAGGCAGTTTGCAACAATGCAACCTGTGACTTACATTTGTGTATTTATTTTTTCCTACAACTGCGCAGTGCACACCTGGCCCTAAGCAGGCCTACATTAGAATATTAAAACCAATAAATTGCAGATATGTTCATGTAGTTGAACAACAAACTGCAATACGGAAATACACCCTGCAGAGCTATCTTTTAGTGTTTTGAATAGTGCCTTATGAAATATCCTTTCAGAAGAGTGTCAGTGCAGAACAGTTGTAGCAGGCAAGTTTAGACGTGAGTGGGATGTGAAAGCCTCTCTTCATTCTTGTCAAGAACAAAGTACTGAGATTTAAATGCAATTCTAAAAGAACAACATTTTTGAGTTGTGTTACCCCTGCAAAATGATGAAGAGTGACGTCACTTTGGCGTGAAATTTTGTAACATTATGTGTTAGGAATAGATTCCAACTGATGGCAATTCCCCCCCCCCCC